>PVIR01003599.1:0-86934 GCA_004026965.1 Petromus typicus
CTCATTTTTCCCCATAACCCTGCCCGCCCTCCCACCCCCACCCCCATGTACATAAACTTTGTTTCCATTCTTTTTGTTATAATCTCATTATTTTCCCCCCTTCACTCCATTACGCTTTGAGTGTTTTCTATTTCACAATATATAACATACATTCTAGAACTCATTTATAGCTTTGTTTTCTCATACCAGAGTAGTTTAGCTTTTTAATAGCAGCATAATCTTGCATTATACTCTGTTTTCCTTTTATTGGAACACCTACCTTTTTTGTTTAGTACATGCTTGTTGGAGTATGTACATGCATGTTTAGTTTGATATGGGAATTCCTTAGGCTACTGTCAGCTTGTCTCAACTCTCTGCATCCTTTAATGAAACCAAATGCCAGTCCTTGGCCTTGAGATCTTCCTTGTATGTCCTGGAATCTGTGCTAGTCTCCCATTTCTGGAAGGTCCTGTGATAATGGAGAGGCGGACTCTAGTTCTGTGGAAGTGGCCTTTGAGCTGCATTAGCTCATTTATTTCTCCTTCCAGCCAAAGTGTATTGACTGTGCTCTTTGTACCCTCACTATTTAGGATATTGAGGAGACAGCAGTGAAAAAAGAGGGGGAACCCTGCCTTCATGGGGCTTGTGCTGCATTGCAGAAGGTTGCCCTTTCTTCTGCCTTTTGGACTCTGATGCCAAAGAAGATCTTAGTCTTGTCCAGGCTCTTCTGTCTAGTGTTCTGCAGGAGTTAGGTGGTGGTGGCCCTTGCCACCTTGATAGCGTTTCTCCAGGGCTAATGGGCTTTCATCTTGCTTTTCTGCTCATGGCGGTAAAAGTGGTGTTGGCAGCTGCTGCCACTTGGCAGTGAAAGGGTTTCTCAGTGTGGGCACTTCTCTTCCACTCTCCTGGAGGCTGATTCCCTCTGTGAGGAGAGAATTAATCTCCAACTTTCCATGCCTGTAAGGTGAGTGACCTCTGTCTTGTCGGCGCTTGCCAATCTGTCCTCTAATTCCCAGCCAGGGTAATGGAGACATTACTTTGTACTAAAAGCAAACTACCAGTTCTCCTGTGCAGACACCATCCAGCCTCGGGACTGGGCAAGACAGGTCAGCTCTGTGGGTAGCTCCTTGCAGATGTGATGGTGGGTGGAGAATGGCGGGTTTTGGCACTCAAGCTGCTGTGCTCCTAAGTGGTGGTTGGTGGATTCAAGAAAGGAAGATCCTCTGCTGTCATATTCTCCCTTACCTCGTCCATACCAAAGGGGCATCTGCTTCAGTTTGGTCTGAAGTAGGTTTCTTTGGCCAGGTTCCTGAGAGTACAGTAGAAGCTGCAAATGCCCCACTGAGGAGGAAGAGTCAGAGAGTAGGGGTCTTAGGAGCTGAAGACCAAAGAACTCAGAAGCTTCTGCTTTGCACGGAGGCCTGTGCCTGAATGATGTGTGGACTTAGCTTTGTAGGGTTTGGAAGGGCAGGTTTGAGTGGGTGGGATAAATTCTCAGTGTCCCTGGCTAAAAGGTAATACGAGTCAGACTTCGTAGTTCTGTAAAACTGTTTCTTCCAAAGCCTGCGAGGATGTTGGTTTGGGGAAGAAAGCCAGCCATCCCCGAGAATCCTGGGAGCCTGACAGGCCTTTTTCTCTGCGATTCTTTCTTGCAGGCAGCCCGAGGCAGCCTGTCTCTTTGTTAACAGAGTGACAGCAATGTGACACCATGGAAATAATTACTAACAAATCACGGTGCTGACTGCAAACAGCTCTCTGTCTTCAGAGGCATGTCAGGGTGCATTAGAGCAGGACTGGCGGAGCGGCACATGGCGGGGGGCTGACGCGCAGCCTGCACTCAGACGCTCTCTTCTCTTCCCCTACCCTGACCCCTTTTTGCAATGTCTGACTCTCTTGCTCTTGACCTTCCCCGTCAGGTCAGTTAAGGGGCAGCTGGATGAGCAAGTTGCACGTGGTCGGTCCAACTTTCTCTGGGCAGGTAACCAGCGCTCCCATCTTTGCTGTGCAGCACATGGGTCGTGATGAGATCAAGGAGTTTTTCATTGCCAGGCCCCCAAAAGCTGGAAAGATGCTCCATTTCTCTGATTTCCTCTCTACCAGTTGAGCAGGCTTTACCTGCCAGTGGTTTGGGGTTTGAGGGTGACAGTATCTGCTTCAGTTGGACCCAGCATCCAGGAAGCCCCGCGTCTGTGTTGGCTCAGCTCCCTTCCCCCACCAGGCCTGATCTCGTCTTCAGTTGCCATAGTCAATTTTTGGTAAGTCGACTTTGTCCATTCCCTCTTGGTTAGCAGAGTGATTGCTCTGACTGTCAGGGCTGTAAATAATGTTCCTGGTGTGTGTGGCTGGAGGCATTGGTGTGGGGTGGGGAAAGGAGGGAAGGAGGAGCTGAGCTGCCAGGGCTCCCTCGCCCACCCCCTCCCCGCTCATACAATATTTATCCAGGGATGGGAGTCAGATGCAGCGACCTCAGGGGTCACCCAGTTAAATAGCTTCTGAACCTCCCTGCATTCTAATTGCTGCAGTTGTCCTTTGCTCTGGAGACTTCTCCTCCCCATTGTCTGCTGAGGCACACACTAATGGCTGTCCTCCCTGGCCCTGCTGGGAGGCATGGTGGGGGGAGAGTCTCATGCTACCTTCCCTTCCCTGGGGATAAAGGAATCTTGGGCCTATAACAAGTGGCTCTAGCTAAGAGGAGCACAGTCTCCTGTTTACCCCACCCCTGCCCCAAACCGGGGTGGTGAAGGAGGCCCAGGCAGTGGGCTTCATTATCAGGACCAAAGATCTTCACCGATCACCAGCCCCATGGCCAGAAGAGTGGGACTTGTCAGTCTTCTAGAGATAGGCTGCCCGAGCAGGGACAGATTCCTGAACACTCAGCTGATGCTTGTCATCCTCTGTTCCCTTCGTCCCACATTCAGGATGTGGAAGCTTCTAATATATCCTGTTGGGGTGTGCTGTGTTTTACTCAAGAAGTTGGTTTGCTCCCCTGGAGGTCGAGTTAGATAGGGTAACAGGTGTACCCCTTTTGTTTATTTAAGAGCCACTGGTCA
Organism: Petromus typicus; assembly: GCA_004026965.1. Classification (NCBI taxonomy): domain Eukaryota; kingdom Metazoa; phylum Chordata; class Mammalia; order Rodentia; family Petromuridae; genus Petromus; species Petromus typicus. The sequence goes on from PVIR01003599.1 coordinate 3,030, forward strand.
GGTACAGGCCTATATTGTTGTGCTTGTTTTGCCAGTGCTTAGGAGGCTGAGGCAGGAGAATCACTAAATTCAAAGGCGGCCTGGAGTGCCTAACAAGGCCTTGTCTCAAAAAACCAAATGACAGGATGGGGATGTGGCTCAGTGATGGAGTACCCATGTAGTATGCACAAGGTCCTGGGCTTAATCCCTAGCACACACACACAAAAAAGGACGTGTACCACACATCTTCACTAGGATCTTTTTAGAGATGTCAGTTCCTTTCTGCCAAAGCTCTTCCCTCTAGAGGGATACTGTTCAAAAGTGCTGTTGATGGTGCTGACCACCTAGTGTGTCTTGGAGGGGCTGGCATTCAGCAGCATAAAGTGAGCGAGTTGAGAGCTGCTCTGGGCCTCGTAAGTGCTGTGCTGGGAACTGTTGTGACTGCCAGGTGGTCAGGACAGAAAGACTAGTGCACATATAACCAATTACACGGTTAAGGTAGATATGCAAACACTATAAAGAAGGCACTAGACGAATGGTAGAGAACCCAAGAAGCACCATAGAGACAAAATGGGTAGTAATTTGTAGCTGTAAAAAAAATGTTTTTGAATAGAGTCTTAAAGGCCCAATGGTAAGCTAACCATTCTACTTGGAACTGGTGGAAAACCCTGCCTGTTTTTTCTCTCCAGTCTGTGAGGAAGCCTGTGTCCCTCCTGAGAACCCTAGAGCTACCTGGAGCACACTTTAAAAAGGCTGACCTGTTCCAGTGCTGGTCAGCCAGAAGTGTGACTCTGCACAGGCTGAGTGCTCACAGGCCCGACAAGTCAGGGGAGCTGGAGTCGGCAGGAACTGGCCCGAGGGTGAGGGCAGCAGCTGTGTCCTCGAGTGCTCATTTGAAGCAGATGTCGGACTGCATCCCAGATCCTGAACGCAAGGAGGATGCCTCTGCGGCGCCTCCAGAGGGCATTGCAGGCTAGGCATAAGGTCAAGATGGCCACAGGCCAACTGGAGGCTACATTCAGACATCGAGGAATCAGGCAGCTCAGACTCCAAGATCTCCTGGGTTCCCTGACCAATAAGCGAAAAACTCTCAGAAGAGACAAGACCAAGTGCCCTGAAAACCTCTCTTTGCCTGCTTAGCTCTTCTGCCTACTCTGTTCCCTACTGGGGCTTTGGCCATTTCAGCCGGGACAGAGCTCTGGCCAGGTCCAGGTGGCAGGTCCAGCCTGTCCTACACAAGAAGTGGACACGGTGTGCCTCTCTGGAAGAACTGGCATGGAAAGAACATGGAATAGGTGACTGTCTTCCTTTTCCTTGAATGGTGGCTGGCAGTGCAGGTTATAGGGTCTGTGGTGCCAGGGAGATGCATACTGTACTTTTCCAGGGGATGTTTGTGGTGCCTGTATGCTTCACATGGGGCATACAGGGGAGAACTGGGAGTAGAGATAGTTGGCAATGGGCTGAAAAGCTGTGGGGCAGGGAGGCACTGTATATGATAGCTAGTGCTTTTTGAAAGCTTTGGGCAACTGCTTGGCCCTAGGGACTTGAGGATGATTTTCCTCGGGAAGACCAACAGCCTGGCCGGGGGGCATCCCTCTGCGCCCTCTGTGTTCGCTCTCTGTTGGGAACTCTCCAGAGCAGCATGTCTGGGAACACCTCCAGTTGTGCTGCCAGACCCAGACGCAGGTGACGGCCTTTCGTCTGTACCATAGGGAAGCTGAGAGGAAATTAAATGTCATTTGCCCCTGCATAGCAGGTCGCTGCCAGATCAGACAGTGCTGATCAAGTTGTGCAGAGGGCACCCAAGGGAAGCCTTCTGCTGCGTCCTTGTCCTCTGAGCTGTGGAGATTCCCAGGTGATGGCCTGGCTTACTCCCAGGGCTTTTTCTGCCCGGCTGGGTTCCCTTGGCCTAGAGCCTAGCCCTGTGCTATATGGCAGCTGTGGCCCAGGCCTGGCCTTAGAGGCATGCGTGTGAGGGAGGAGGCAGAGAGAGAGGGTAGGTGGAGCAGGACCTGCCAGTGCAGGACCCATAGGAGATAGGAAGATAACCAGCTGTTTCTCAGAGAAGCTCCTAGTACTGTGGAAAGAGCAGGGCTTTTCACAGTAAAAGAGACTTCAGTTCAAGTCCCAACTCCAGTACCTACTAGTTGTTGGATTTTGGAAAGGTCAGATTAGCCCTCTCAACCTCCATCTCCTCATCGGTAGATCTATAAGCATTGCTGTCTCCTGACATCTGTAGGAGAGGGGCTTCGTGTTGGGACTGGTGCTGGAGTCTTCCTTACCCCACCCTCCTGGGGTCCAGAGAGATAGCCTGTAGCTCCTGCCATGGGGCCTCCCTGTGGAGTTAACTGAAGCTGCTGTGAAGTGGGGTATGTGGTCAGTCTATCTGGGGAGGGACAGCTAGTCACCTGTCACTGCCTGAGGCCCGCCCTTCTTGTCCTTGTCCTCTCAACCAAGCATCTCAAGGCCTTTATCAGTTGAATGTGGAGGGTGGTGGAAACTTGCTAGAAGTTACCATCCTCCTGATGGGGCTCAGCCAGCATCCCCAGCTGAGGAGGACCATGGGATTTGCCCCAGGCTCCCTTTCCCTTGAAATCCTGGGTAAGTTCCACAGTGACTTGTATTAACAGGGCTTTGGGAAAGATGTTTTAATACCGAGAGACAGAGTTCTCCCTGGAAAACTCCCCACCCCCGCCTCACACCCCCCTCGGAAGCATGGCTGCTGGTAGTGAAATTCATTAGTGTTCCCTGACAGGCAGTGGCGACAGAGGCGCTCGCTGTCTGCTTCCCGCTCCCTCGCTCTCGTGCTCCTGCTTCACGCACACTGATATTTAAAGCTGATGGGCTGCTTATAGACTTCTTGTACCATGACAAGTTTGGGGAGGGGCGTGGGGGAGGAAGAGACAGACAAGGAGCCAGCTGTCATGCTGGTATTTCAAACAGTACTCTCTCCTGACCCTTTGCAGGCTCCAGCAAGTGTATCATCTTTCTGAAGCCTATGGTTGGAATTGTAACCTGCAGCCGTCCCAGAGGACGGGGGCAAGTGTTAGGGCAGAGTCGGCTGAGAAGTCAGTGGTGCATTCTCCCAGGGCTGTGGGCGGGCAGGGAAGAGTAGAGGGACTGAGGGTGCACATGCACTTGCTTGAGCAGAGGACACCGTAGCTAAGCCTTCACTAGTGCTCTAGGACATTGCCCTCCCGTCAGCACAAAGGAAGTGGTCCTTTCCCAGTAGTCTCTCCTAGAGCAGTCGTGTTGGTGCTATGCTTCTAGAGGGGCCGAAGTCTCTGGATATAGGAATCAGGTTCGATTAGCCCGTTCTTTTGAGGTCCTATATCTTAATGATGTTTTAAAAATGTGTGATGGTTAGTTAAGGTAGCAAGTTTTCCCATTTCGTGTCTAGAATAAGGTCTTGGCCTTTGGTCCCTGGTATTTGTGTGCTCATTCTTTGGAGAATGAGTCCCAAGGTACCTCCTCTATCTATAACTCGTATGTTTACCCCAAGCTTCAAGGAATTCATTTCTGCAGCTGTTGAGTGATTTTAGAACTTTTCCTTTGCCTTTTATATACCCCCAAGGCTTCAGTATCCTTTTCCCAACTGAGGGACTGTCTTCCCTATGCATGTGGCCTGGAAGTCCCTCTGAAGACTGTTGGAGGTTTGGCCTCAGCTAATTTTCTAGCCAGAATCTCTTGTGAGCCCTCTTTAGAAAGCCAGCTCTCGCTGGGCAAGGGGGCACCTGCCAAAAATCCTACAACTCTAGGAGGATTGCAGGTTTGCTGGATGACTTAGCAATTTAGGGAGACTTTAGTCTTAAAAGGAATAAAGAATTGGAGAGAAGGAAGGAAGGAAGAGGGGAGAGGGAGGTCTAGGGATATAGACTCAGTAGGTCTAGGGATATAATCCTGGCTTCAGTCCCCAGGACCGGAAAAAAAAAAATAGCCCTTGGCTGGCTGCTTTAGCCCTCAGAGAGGAGAACGTTGAGAGATGCCACTTGTCAGAGACACATGGTCACTTGACCAAATTGTCTCTTGGTGCAGTGGATCCGCTGTGCTAGACGGGGGCTGGATTGCACTGCCCACCCATCAGAAGGCTTTCCAGCTCCAGGTCCCGTGGTGCTCTTTGAGACTTACCAGTGCCATTGGTGCTGCCATCGAGGTAGTCCATATGTCAGAGAGGGGTTTTTCATAAAACATGCTGGCCACCGTGTTGGAGAATGGAGCAAGAGTGACATTTTTGTCTGTAGACTCAGTTGCACTCTTGAACTGTCAAAGATTACCTCTGATGTGATTAACACCTGTACCACTTGCCCTGTACCCGGCTCTGCCCTGTCGGCATCCAGAGGGCTTTCTGATTTGAAGCTGATGTCTTTGGGTGGTGTCTTTTTCTCCCTCCCTGTTCTTGCTGATTCCTGTGTTAGCCGAAAATGTTGCATGCGGGGCCTGCTTGGGGCAGGCCTGTGCTGTGTCTTCTGACAAGGGTGCATCTCACAGGTGAGGTGGATACCAGGCAGCTTTGATAAGTAAGAGGCCTGAGCATTAATTTTTATACATCAGCAGTGGCCAAGTGAGTGAATTCAATTATGAGTCTGCTTTCTCTCTATCCTCTTCCCCACAATGTAGTGGTTGAGAGCTGAGACTGAAGAACCTGTTGAAATGAGAAACCCCTATTTCCTAGCTTGACCCCCTCACTAATTCGGGTTAAATTGCTGAGCTATTTCAGTGGTGACACATTGTGTCTGCTTCTGTTTGTATAAGAGGATGCAGTAGGGGAGGAAGGACCAATTTGTGCAGAGATAAAAGGTGTCACGGGCAGATAACTAACGTCGAAGCCTCGTGCCTGCTCTCATTGTTGCTCAATTTGCTCCGTGTGTAAGCCCAGCCTTTCCTTCTTTCTTCCTTCCCTCCCCCTTGGTCATATTTTACCTCGATGCCACAGTGTAATGATGCCCTGCGTAGTGGGGGAGGAGATAGGCACCTCTGGCTGACAGCCCTTCTTGATAACCAAATTCCAGCCCATCCATCACCAGCTCCTCTCCTCAACTTGAGGAAAAGTGATGGTGAAAGGCAGGCCGTTCATCACCTGGGTCTGTTTATCTCCTCTGGGTGGGGAATGGAAACTCAGAGACAAAGAGCTGCGTCCCTACCTGAGCACTGCCCAGGCTGAGGTGGCTTCCGTGTGTGAGAGACAGCGCTGAGTAGACAGGCCTCCCAGCCCGAGCCACGGCGAGTGGGGCCTTTCCTGATGCTAGGAGGAGCCTGGAAATCAGGGCAGTTCTGAAGTACAGAAGAGCTGGCCCCAGCACTCTTTGACAGCGGACTGGAAGGAGCAATGGTAGCATCTGTGGAAATGCTCGTGCACCACATATGTGTCCCCTTTGCGGATCTTCTGTCAGGCTTCTCCAGGTCCCCTGTTCACCTTCTGTGCCTCTGTGGTCCCCTGAGGACTTTGGAGAAGTCAGAACCTGTCCCCTGCTCTTCTTCATCTTTGCTCCTCCACACCCTCATGTTGCCGGAATGAAATAGTTGCTCTCGCAGATGAACAGTGTGTGCACATCTGAAAGCTATCGGGCACGAGAACTGACATGTCATTCCAAGATCCAGGTCCCACCGCCTCTCCTGAGAGGCAGGAAGAGGTCAAGGATGGTCCCTTCCTCTGTTAGGGTCTGAGGCTGTAAAAGTGAGAGTATGTGGGAGCACTGTCTGGGGCCTTGTGCAGCGCAGGTGCCTCCTTTCTTGCCGGACCTGGCTGCTGGTGTCTATTTGCAAGTCTGTCTATATCGATGCTGCTGGTCTCTACTTAAACCTCTTCCAGCTCTCCCCCAGCTCGGTTCACCTAATCTTCAAAGCTGAACTCCTGCTCACAATGGCTCTACCTTGGCTTTAGCCATTAGCAAAGGGGGTGTTTCCTTAATGAGCTACTCTCCTGCTTCGGCTGGCGCCGAGCTAGCCACACCTGTTTGCCATCAGGGCTGTCTGGGCCCAGCCAGAGTGGCTCAGTTGCAGGTGGTGGGCCTGAACGAGGGGTGGGGAAGGTTCTGCTGCTTTGGCTTTGTGCTCAATGCTTGTGGGGAGGTGCAATTACTTATACCTTTCTCCTCCATATTGTTTGCTGTACAAAAGCAGTAGTAAAGGAACTTGAGAAGTACTCATCTTCTTTAACTTCCTCCTTATATAGACGTGAGGTGCCAGGCAACTGAGGACAGGGTTTGATGTTCTGCTGTGATGATTCTGAGGGCCAGTGTGATAAGAGAAGGGGTATATGGTAAATGCCAAGGGCAAAGCCCATTTCTGGCCCCGGGCCCCATAGTATTGAAAAGCAATCATGTCCCTTGGTTTAGAGCCCACAGGCGGGACTAGGGTGGAGGAGGCTTCCTTAAAGGGGCCCCCTTGCATTCATGAAGCTGAGGGAAGTTTTGATTTGGTAAAAAAAAAATACCATTCCTTTTTATGGCCAGGACATAATTGGGTCTTTTCTATTGGCCATCAGTGATGTCATTCCGACCCTCATAAAGAAGGGGAAATCACACCTGTGGACTTGGTGCATAAAATTTCATTGGGCAACAGTAATAAGCATGACCAGATGATGTTTGGGCAGTTGGGGAGCTTTGTGCCCAGTGAATCCAGCTGCATGGAGACCTGGGCACCATAAACTTGTGTGCATGTTCATGCCCACAGGCTAGTCCAGGGCCCACTGCCAGTGGCTCTTTTCTTGGGATCAGAACCTAGTAGGAACTTGCAGCATTCAGATCCTTTGTGCCAGGGAACTTTTGCTTTCTCCTTTCTAAATTGGTTGAGTCGTATATCCGTTGGGTCCTACTGTCTCTCGCCTAGATTCCCAAGAACCTCGAATGAAGTTGTAACCTTGAGTAGTGACTGCTTTCCCACCTGCCTCTCTTAGGCCCCAGACTTTGTCTTCCTGCGGACTGTCAGGAGTTCTGAATGAACCCAGACAAGTGGTGCCTGTACAGTCAGGAGTCTTACATTCATTCCGCTTCTACTTCTGGATTGTAGTATGATTGAGCATATCTTTATTTTTGTTGGTGTCTCTGTTCCTTGTCTGTGTAGGGACTGATGACCACTCTAACTTAATCATGCTTGCAAAGTTGATCTCTTCATGTCATCTCTTAGTGGGGCTAGGGTTGTATGGTAGAGACGTGTAGCTGTCTTCCCATGAGGAGTTCAGGTTCTAGCATTTGTCTTTGTCTCTCATAGAGATGGGCCTGGGCTCTTCTACATTAATACTGCTTGTGCTGTGGCATCACAGAGCTGGGGCCATTTGGTGGGCCACTCAGCAGCCTGAGTGCGTATAAGTGAGTCTGCACATTGTGTGTGTACCCGGATGAGATAGGTAATCCTTTTGTGCTGCAGTCAGACATGGGGTGGAAAATGGCACTTGGGACTGTTGCTGAGCTTTACTTAATTATGAATGAGTTTCTAGCCTGGCGATCTGGTTTGTCCCTAGTGTGGTTCCTCTGGTGTAGGTCCACCTTCAGTCCTACTGAGCCAAACCCTTCCTAACTAGTTGGAAATGTCGACACATGTTATCTAGCCTTCAGATTCTGCTGATGAGGGAACCTGTTAACCCCCAAGGACTACCCGGAGCCAGGAGAACTTTTGGCCGTGGTAACTAAAAGAATCAGGAGGTTCCGAGTTGGCTAGGGGCGAATAGGTGCTTCCTGCCTTTTGCTGGTCAGACCCTGTGCTGTTTCTGCCTCTGGTGGATGCTTTCACTCTTAACATGAGTTTTCTAGAACAGCTGAATTTGCCATGTATCTGTACAAACTTCACATATAAGGAACATGAAAGATAAAAAAGAGTAAAATTTTCAAATGCAATAGTTTTGCTTCCCACGCAACCACACTGTATCCTTTAAGGCCACCTGTCATCCTTAAAAACCTTGTCTGATTCCCTCACATTCTTGGTCCTTTGTCCCACATATGTCCATCTTCTCTGGATATACTCTCATCACTTTGGCTTTAGCCAGAATTACTCTTCCAGAGAACTAACTGATTATAGTTAATGTCACTGTGCCATTTAGATGTTTGAAAGAAAGCTGTCCCAAAATTGAGATATCTTGGATCTCATGAAAGTAAATCCTGGAGCACACCTACAATTTCAGCACTCGGGAAGCTGAGGTAGGAGAATAGCTGTGAGTTTGAGGCCAGCCTGGGCAACATAGAGAGTTCAAGACCTACTGTTAGGCCAGGGGTTTAGCTCAGTGGTTTTGGTGTCTGCCTGGCAAGTGCAAGGTCCCGAGTTCGATCTTCAGTACCACATACTACAGTGTCGAGTGTGGTGGCTCACGCCTGTAATCCCAGCACTCAGGAGGCAGAGGCAGGAGTGGTATGAGTTCGAGGCTAGCCTGGGCTACATAGTGAGTTCAGGACCAGCCTGAACTACAAAGCTCTCTCTCCCACACACACCCTCTCTCTCTCACGCACACACACACACAAACACACACACCTCTCTCTCACACACACCTCTCTCTCTCATGCGCACACACGCACAAATCCTAAAACATGGAAGTCAACTTTCTGTTATTTAGGTATTTAATAGATGTTCATAATGGGGCTATAATTTGTGTCTTGCTGCTGGATGGCTCCAAATCACTGTTGTCCCATCAGGAAACATGGGGTAGTCCCATCAGGTGGTATATACAAGCCACCTGATGGGACAGTCATGCATGCACCTCTGGTAGTTTAAATTGGTGGGAATGTGTTAAAGGGTAATTGAGGGAAGATTGGACTATTCTTCAACCTTCTGTGAAGTTGCGACTAGTTCATTAGTCATTTGAACTGGACTATCATAGTAAAATTTCGTAAAAAAGGAATTTCGCATGTACAGTCTATTCTTTCTTATCTCTCATTCTTTAGCACCTTGCCAGCTATCTCTGCCCTTCCCTATCCTGCCTCCTGACATGCGTCTCACCGAGATCTCTTTCAGCTTCATTACCAAGTCCACTGAAGCTTTCATCTTGTGTGACCAGTCTATGACATTTGATACCAGTGACCTAATTTTAAGCTTTAAACTTTGTTCTGTATATTACAGAAAAAGGAAGCATGATTCCACAGTTTAGGTGACGTGAAGGGGGGTCAAAAGAGTGTGTGTGCCCTTGAGTGTCTGATACCTTCCAGGAATTGGGGTGAATTGGATGAGCCCTGATGTGCAGCATATTGTCTCCTGAGGAACTTAGGAAGGAGATGAGAGTATATGGCACAGAGAAGGGGACTCAGTGGGAAGCTTTAAGGTTCTTCGATTTTGGAAGAGTTCCCCGAGGAAGAGATAAAATCATGTTCTCTGTAATTTCTAAAGACATGTAGCTCAGACTCTTGAATAGAGCTATGGGGAAATAGGTTTTACTTTAGTGTTTAAAGAAGGGTGTTCTAAAATTGAGTTAAAAATGAAGATGGGCTGCTGCTTATGTGTGGTGTTGGTTTAGTAGAGATGGTTTCATTTTAGCTCAGTAAAATGTATAAGACATTCGCATGGATGCTGTGCCCATCTTACTCTTCTCCAATGATCTTATCTACTCATGGCTTTAAATTTACTTAAATTATGTTAATGGTTCAGCAATCTATATCCCTAGTTCAGCTCTCTGTTTGAAATTGGATATGTAGGTGCTTTGTACACATCATTCCTCTGCCAGATGTCTCCTAGGCATCTCAGACTCAGCATTCATTGAGTGCTTCCCAAGATCTAGCACTTACCTAAAACCACATTTCCAAACTCCTTTGTCCTTCTAGGGTTTATTAGGGTGGAGCAGTGGGACCAGTCTGTTTCAGTTTGGGCAGTAATGGGTACACTGTATGCAGAAAATTTTTAGCCAGGGGCAAAACTTACCAAGCACAGCCTCTCTGGGGTCAGATATTCTCTTTGGCACTACCTCTACTTTATATCTAGTAAATAACATGAAGCTAACTGTCTTAATCTGTTTTGTGCTACTGTGATAGAATACCTGAGTGTGAATAATTTATTACTTATTTGGTTTGGGGAGACAAGGGCTCGATATATATCTAGGGTGGCCTTGAACTCAAACTTACAGAAATACTCCTGCCTCAGCCTCCTAAGTACTAGGATCACAGGTGTGCTTCACCATGCCTGGCAGGACTGGGGTATTTGTAAAGACCAGAAATGTATTCCTCACATTTGTGGAGGCTGGGAAGTCTGAGGTGAAGAGCCTTCTTGCTATGTCTTCTCTTTGTGGAAAGCGGGAAGGGGAGGAGAGAGAAAAGTAGGGAGGTACTAAGGGGCCTAAATTCATCCTCTTTTTTGGAATCCACACCCTCTATAACTGACCCACTTTTGTGAGACATGAATACTAACCACCTCTTAAAGGTCTCACCTCTCAACACTTTGATTAGGAATCCAGTTTTCAGCACATGAGCCTTAGTGGGCACATCCAAACCATAGCACTAGCCAAGCCATAAACTTTTGCCATGGGCTCTGTGGCTTTTCATGTGGGCCCTGTGTGGGTCAGCTTTCTGTGACCGTGACAAGGTTACTGGGGTAATTTAGGAAGAAAGGTTTACTTTGATTCATAGTTTCAGAGGTTTTAGTCCATGCTTACTGGGCCCTGTTGTCTTGAGCCTGTGGCTGCACAGTGTATCATGGCAGGAGATGGCCTGTTACTCTCGTAGAAGCCAGTGAGAGAGTGAGAAAGAGTCAGGGGTCGCAGTGTCTCCTTTCCTGGCCCACTCTTGTGGCTCAAATTGCCCCTCAAAGTTTCACCAGCTCCCAGTGGTGCCAGGGGCTGGAAACCAGGCCTTTACCACACGGGTCTTTGGGGGAGATTCAGAATTCAAAGTACACAGGCTGCCCTCCCACTGCATCCCCGGGTCCTCTTTCACAGCCCTTCTGTCTGTTTCTTATCACTGTCTCCACCACAGCTACCTCCGGCTACCACTCCGCTTTTTCAGTATGTTGTTTTTGCTTCCAGCAGAACAATCTTGGTAAATTACAACTCCTCAGAGGCTTGTCATTGCCTGGAGCCACTTTTCTGAGAAAGAAAACACCCTCATCTTTCCTCTTCCACCTTTCAGCATCTCTGCACTCCAGCCTAGTGGTGCTTTTTTCTTCCACCGTCCATCTGTTCTGAACAAACTGAGCGCTTTACAGACAGTGATTAAATCTTATTTTTTGAACTCTAAGTTCCCAACTTGTTAGACATCGTACATTTTTGATCGAATTGATTTGTGTGGGCGAAGCGACACATCAGCTAGAGAGGGAGTAAGTTGTAATTTAAAAAAGAAAACAAGAACAAGCCAATGGTTTAAACTCTAACCCTCTTCCTCTCTTTCTGCGTGGTCCTTCTTCTTTTAAAATCTGAGATAAGCGCACAACTAGAAGCTCAAAGATAAGCTGAGACCCTGCCCGTCCATCTCTGTATTATGTGTTCTTTCTCTCCTCCTGTCTTGGATTTCTGCTTCTCTACTGTAATAAAAAGACAGCAGATTGGTCTGCTGGAAAGATCATGTGCTGTGGTGTCAGACAGAACAGAAATTCAGGTTTTGACACTCCCCTTCTTTTAGCTGTAGGACCTCAGATAAGCTCTCTGAGTCTCATTTTCTTGTCTTGAGATGTAGACATTAGTACCCAGCTCAGAGCCTTGTTTTGAAGATTAAATGTGAAATATGTGTGAGTAAGGTACTTAACCTACTGTAGCTGCCAGTATTATTTTCGGCAGCATCTCTGAGTACTCATGTTTGGGTCTGAGCGCTTGTTCTGGTGCCTGGTGTCTGTGGTGCAGGAGGAGCTGAGTCCCTTTCTTGACTGTGGTGGGATCATTGGCTTACAGGTATTTTAGGTCTGTTTGTCCTAAAGACTGTATTGGGTGCTGTAGATTAAGATTCTGTACATGTGCCTAACTTGTTCTTTCTTCCCTTTCTTGTAGGCTCCCAGGCCAGTGCCAGTACTTGGGCTTACCAGTGGCAGATTACTTCAAGCAGTGGATTAATTTGAAGAAGGTACAATCTGAGCCCCACCCAGGGTCTCCTCTGCTTGTCCTTTGTCTCAGAAATCTCCTCTCATCTCTATTGTCTTTCTTTTTATTTTTGTCCTCTTTCCTTTAGATCTCTTCTTCCTCTTCCCTAGCCAATATAAACTAAAATGTTACACTTACTTTAGGGAATGGGGAGCTTCTTGGGGACCAGGCTGCTGGGTGGAATGTGACACTGTCCTCATTGGTGTCACCCAGACATGCACAGAAGTCCTAGTTAAGGGGATTTTCCATGGCTGTCAGTCAGATATAAATCTCTGGGCTGTGATGCTTTGTTGCTAGGAGAAATGTAATACTGGCTTAGCCTCACAGAAAGTCTTCTTCTTTGTGTTTGGCCCCTGAGCCTTCTGACTGGCCCTGGTATCTACTTCTACACGGGACAGGGGGCTCATTCAGGCTTATTCTGGCTCCAGCTAGCCCCAGTAGGGCCTTATTTCTGTCAGGAAGGGCCAGTTCCCTTGGCACTAGGTGGAGATTGGCTCTAGTGCAGCACCAAGGACCTGGAGAATTGGCACTGAGGCCATGGGCTGGAACAGAACCTCTGTAACTAGAGTAGTGGCCTTGTTAGAGAATGAACCATTGAGAAAACTAACGTTTTGCTGTACTTCCTAGGCGAACAGAAGATGGGTGTAGGAATAGATTCCTTGGATCCTTGCTTTGGAGGGATCTTTCTCCTGGAGGCCCAGTCCTCTGGGAGACTGACCTCCATAAATAATTCTGACAAAAGGACAACGTCCCTGGAGTAGCCTTAGGAACCTCGTGCCACCAGTCACTTAGGCCTCTGAGGAAGCCTGGAGAAGAAAGAACACACTGGTTCAAGATGGTGGTTCGCAGAGAGCTCAGAATAAAAGCGACCACTGGAGGATCAGGCTAGATACTATGAGGATTTGGATCATGAACTTGGAAGGTGGCATTTGGATACAAGGAAGAGAGAATGCTTTCTAGGCAGGGAAAGCAGCGTGCTTTTGGCGTGTGTGGCTGAAGCTAAGTGAATATGTGGAAGAACGGTGGAAGAGAAAGTATTCCAAAAGTTTGTTCCACACTGAGAATGGCTGTGGACCTTGTTCCATGCTTTGGGGCGGCGTCTGTGAGCTCCTTTCTTTCTCCCAGTGTTCAGGTCCTTGGCACTCTGGCTTCTTTGTGTACTTCGGCCCCACACCCCTCTCCTACTGATCTCCCATGCCGCTGAGCTGCTGCCACTTACTGGTGCTCATGGTTGGCTGAGAAGGCTTGAGTTTGTCTTGCCTTTGGGACATGGGCTATAGCCTTCGCTCTGCCTGAAATGTCCCCCAGTCCTCTTGATTAGCATATTCCTTCTCCCTGAAGATTAATTCAGGTATCACTTGGCTGCTGAGCTTCTCTTGCCTGGAGGTTCTTTGGTGTATGGGATATCAGTTAAAGCAGTTGGAGCTTAAGTACATGTGTATTTCTTCCTGGACATGTCTATCTGGAATGAGACTTCCTCCCCATGTCCCACTGCTAGACCAGGAATGAGTACTTAGTATGTGCGCAGTGAATACTGTAAGTGCTGGCTATCTGCTTCATCTTTGAGAACCAGCTCCACAGAGGCCCTCCCAGGAGGGGCTGGGTGCGGGTAAGCATGCCAGTGTGGCTGGGCATTCACTCCCGGAAGACAGCATGCTAGCTGTCAGAGCTCATCTGAGGCTGCTTGCTGGCCTCAGCAAATGCAATGTGAAGGCCCGGCCAGGCGCGGCAGGCGCTGACCATGAACAATTACTCTGTGAAGTTCACTAGACTTTGTGGTGTGTGCATAGCTCTCTGCCTGTAGATTCCTTGGCAGAAAGGCAGGAGAGCAGCTGACCAGTGTGGTAACATTCTCACTCATGGACACCTTAGTGCCACTGTGGCCGTGGAGGTGATGGGAGTCTATCCTGAGCCTGTTCAGCTTGATTCTGTTCCAGACTGCCGAGTATAGAGGGGGAGAATGGATGTAAAGGGAAATGGAGGTCTCTCTTCCCAGGTGGTCTTTGTGATTTCTTCCCATGAGGTGAAGTGAGCAAGTCTGGGAAAAGCAAGGGATGTAATCCCCTCTCTGCCTTCCAGACACCTCATGCTGTAGGTATGCAACTCTGGGAATAGCTGGGGCAGAACTCAGCATTACATTTTCTGAGGCTTCTAAATGGAGAAGAGGCAACATTTTAACCTTCAGCTGCCCTTTCTTCTCCAGAAGTGGTATGGGCTGTGTCAGGAAAGAGCAGCTTTTCAGCAGCCAGGTTTCCATATCTCCCGCCTCTACCTACTTCCCCTCTAGCACAGTGCAGCGAGCCAGTGTTTGCTGACATTTGGAATACCGTTGAATGATCTTAGACTTTTATTGAGCTGTCAGCTTAAAGAAGACTTGGGGCCCTGCTTCTAGCCCCCTCCAGGAGGTCAGAGCTGTCACTGAAGAACACACATGTATGCTCACAGTACATTCACATGCACACACGGCACGTGTCCATACATTAATACACAGGGTCACTCAGGTGAGTATTCACTCAAGTGAATACTCCATATAAGTAGTATCCAAATTTTATGTATATGTCATTACATACAGTTTTGTGTATTCATGTAAGTGTAGCCATTGCATAAATATTTGGGAAGATATACAGACATGAATGAATATATTCATATGTACATATAAATAGTATAGTTACATGTAAATATATTAATATATATTAATATATTTGTGTGTGTGTGTGTATATATATATATATATATATATATATATATGTATATCTTCATCAATAAACATATTTTGGGATGCTTTCTGGGTGCCACATATTATGCTAGGTCCTGGGGATATATCAGGAGAGATGGATGTTAAACCAGTAATTTCACTTGCATCGAGTAACATTGCATAGTTCAGAGTCATGGATTATGTAATAATTTAGTGGGGTGGAGTCGGAGAATTGGTTCCTGAGGAAGGGTGTGCAAGCTGAAATATGAAGGAGATATTGGCCAAGCACAGGAAACAGCATATGGGAGGCCCTGAAGTGAAGAGAGGTCTGGCAGTTTCATAGAAGCCAGAGACAGAATTTTGTCTCTTATTCGCTGTTCTCTCCTGATCATTTTGAATGGATCCCAGAGCACAGATATTTAATTAGTATTTGTTAGGTGAATGACTGCCTAAAGGACAGTGAATATGGAAGAGGAGAGTGGCAAGAGATGAAGCCAGAGGAAAAGGCAGGAACTTATAGACCACACTTTGATTTTGACCTTTATCTTTAGGGCAAGGGAAAGCTATTAAAGGGTCTTAGACATAAGAGAGGCATTTGCATTTTTAAAAAGCTCTTTCTGCAGTATAGAGAGCTCAGAGCAGACATGGGAGACCAGTTCCTGGCTTTCTTAGTGGGGGTGCATTTGCCATTTTGGGATAGGAAAAATGGTAATGTGGGTGACACTGTTGAACCTGTAGGATGCCCAGCCCATTGACTGTCCCTTTCTGAATCATTTTTCTACCCAAAAGGCTTCTCCCTCCTGCACATACATTTCTAGTGGGCTAGATGGAGGGGAGTGGTAGAAGTGCTGTTCTTCATTGAGAATCACAGAATCAGACCATTGATGTAGTCCAGATGGAAGATAATAATTACATGGATTAAGCTGATAACAGTGGATAAGGTAGAGAAATTGACTAATTCTAGACTGTTAAATGGTATGGTCAGTCTGCTGTAATGCAACATATAGGTTCCTTTAGAATCACCATATTATGAAATGTCTCACAGTAAAAATGTAATTCGAATATAACATTCAAAAACTTCATCAGTTACATTAAAAAAAAAAAGAGGATAAAAATGTAAGAATTTTTCATGTTAAATGGTTAAGAAATATTTAGATGGCCCAAGACTTTACCTTGAAAAAGGTCACAAGTTTGTTCATAGAAGTAATGATAAGAAGGATCACAACTTATTAGTTATTGAAGTGATAGAAGAAAATGTTGTCCAATCAAATGGAAAGTTGTAACCAGAGGGGCGTGGCCTGCATCACATGGGATCTCCATGACTGATAAGAATGCATGGGGATGTTTTGTGTGTTCTGGCACAGCACTGTCAGCTGGGTATAGTTTTCTGTATTTCTCTAATGTATCTGGTGGGGCAGAATGACACATAAACAAAAGCAAAAGTTATATTCCTCTGAATTATTCCCTGATAGACTTTACCTCTGAAGCTAACAGAGCTAACATGGCAAGCTAACACATGATGTTAGATGGAAAGAGAAGGAGGGTGAGACTCTGTCCTTTTGTAGCTAGCCCATTCTTATAAGAACAGCATTAATCCTTTCATAATGCCTCCTTCCCCTAGTCACCTCTTAAATGCCCCATTTCTCTGTACTGTTAGACATGAAGTTTGGAGGGGACACATACTCTGGTCATAGCTCCTGTGTTGGCCACTATAGCTTCCTCTAGTACACGTGACAGTAGATCACTTGAAATGTAGCAGGTACAGTGGAGGAATGCATATTAAATTTTCTTTAAATTTAAATTTATAACTTAAAGAAACTTAACTTTTATATTTTAAACTATTAATTGCACAATTTTTTTTTTTTTTTGAGAGGAGGTCTCACTTGTAGTTCAGGCTGGCCCTGAGCTCAGTGTCAAATTCACAGCAATCCTCCTGCCTTTGCCTCCCGAGTGCTAGTATTATAGGTGTGAGCCATCACGCCCGGCACTGTGGTGTGTGGTACCGATTGCTGGTGGGCATGAGTCTCCACACCCAGTATTGTATGTGGTTACCAGGGATCAAACCTGAGCCCTTGCACTTGGAAGACAGGCGCCAGAACCACTGGGCTAAATCCCCAGCCCAAATTGCACAAAATTTAAGTACAGATTTTCTCTGAGGAAGATTTAGCCTCCTACTTGACATGTGCCATTTAAGTCATGTATCAGATTTTGAAGAATTGGTGTGAAAAAATGTGAAATATCTCATAATTTTTGTATTGATTACATGCTGAAATAATATTAGATATATTAAATAAGATATATTTAAAAGACAATTTCATTTGTCTTATTTTACTTTCTAGTTTGGCCAGTAGAAAATTTCCAATTTCATTTGTAGCTTATATTGTTATTGGACAGCACTGTGCTGACACTGTGCATACATTATCTAATCCTTACAGCTCTGCAGTAGTTGCTATTATTTTTCTCTTTTTAAGATTGAGAAACAGGCATTGGCCAGGTGTGGTGACCCACACGTGTGATCCCAGCCACTCAGGAGGCAGAGGGATAGGATCTCAGGTTTGGGGCTAGGCTTCTCACCATGTCTCAAAAACAACAATAACAAGAAGAAACCAAGGCATAGGATGATGATGAAATGTACTCAGTGTTTTCACACTAGTATATTGCAGACCTGGGACTTAAATTTAGTAGAGAGAACAAGAATACAGAATGTTAGAAGAGAGACTCTGGGAGTGTCGTGTCCCAGAACCTGGGTAATGAAAGTGTTTTCAAAAGAGGAGTGGCCAGTTAGAGGGGTGACACACTGTAGTGTAAAGGCTAAGGCACTAAATTTAGTAACAAGGACTCCAGTGACCTCATTGAACACTTTTGAGTGCATAAGGAGGACCAGTTAGGAATGAATCAAGGTGTGAATGAAAAAATAAAACAGAGAGATGTTAACTTTTTCATGAAAATGACTCTGAAAGAGAGAGAAAAGGCAAGAACTATGTGAGTTTGAGAGAGATTGTGTACTTGATCATAGGACCTGTTAGAGAAAAGATGATGAAGATTCATTAGAAAGCAGAAATCAGTAAAGGAGGTTACTGGAAAGGTGAAAGGAGATGGGAAAGAGAAGCCAGGTTCTTGAAATCAGCTGTCTTTGGGAAGAGGAACCTCTGCTCCATTGAGTCAAGGCAGAAGAAGATGGATGTAGATCGACTCGTCAGGCTCTTAGATTTGGTGTTGGCAAGTTGAGGCAGTACCTGTGTAAATGCTTGTATTCTTTTCTATGAATTAGAAGGTGAGTCATTTGCTGATTGTTAATAGGGGACGACGGAAGGTTTGAAGATGTAAGAGTTTAGTAGTTTTAGTAAACAGATGTGTGAGCTGATTTGAGAAGTATAGTCTAGGCAGTGTCAAGGGTCCCGTTAGGAATGTGAGAATAATTCACGAGGAGCCCCGCTGTTCAGTTGTGTGACTTCTCCTTCACAGGTTTGAGCCGCCTGGCTGTGAGCATGGAGAAAGTATGTGCATTGAGCCAAGGTGGAGGTTTTCTTTAAGGAGTTGTGAAGAGGGGAGCAGGGAGTTGAAAGTACCGTCAAGATAGCATTTGAGAAGGACTGTGGGATCCAAGTTGGATATTGAGGAAAGCGAAAATAGCAGGGGCCTGATAGATATGGAAAAAGTAGATGAGGGCTAGGGAGTTAGCTCAGTGCACCACACCTGCCTCACAAGCACAAGTCATGAGTTCGATCCCTGGCACCAGAGGGGAAGAAAAGGAAAAAGAAGAAAGAAAAATAAATAGGTTCATTGAGATGAAGAGTCACTCTACTGGGTATATCAGTCTGCCAAATAGAAAGATTAGAGGTTACAGTTAAAGAATAGGAAGTCTGACCTAGTGATTTCAGAGATGATGCTGTTACAGGTATTGGTGGCAGATTTCAATGTGTAGCTAGGGAAGTGGGTGGCTAAGGTTGTGTGGGAACGAATGTTATAAATGAGGAATCGAGAAACTGCAAGGTTGGATGAATATACGTGGATATACACATGCGTACATAAAATATGTGAATATACACAGATACATGCATCAATAGATGTTCAAACCCATGGCTACTCACATGCATACACAGTCTAAGCAATACACACAAACTATCCAGGAACCCCTTGGCCTATCTGGATGGGCTTTGGAGGCACAAGCAGGCAGCCTCAGGAGGATTCTGAGTTGGTCCTGGCTGACTGGGTTGAGCCACCCTTGCCCAGCAGTCATAGGGATAGAGCTGCCTAGAATTTAACAGACCTGTCTGTACCAGAATGTGAAGATTGCTGGTCCAGTTTTCCTTTGTCGTTTGTACTCTATGCCTTGCTCTGAAAGGGACAGGATTGGAGCCAGATGTTAGAGAATATAAGGGGGAGACCTTTTGGGGTCTCTCTAGGAAATAGTCTGTCTCCTTTTCTCCCCTGGGAGTCGACAGCAGGAGAAACTGCTGCAGGGAGCATTGGTGTCTGCAATTGAGTATGACTTTCCTGACCTTGGAGCATTCAGAGTCCCAATCAGCACAGTAATAAATTAAGGGCTTATGGAGGAATAAATTCTTGGCTTTAATGAAGTTCTTTGCTGGGGGCCATCGGCAGGCCAGTAGGTCGCGATGGTGCAGATTGGAGGCTTCAGCACGTGGACTGAGCTAGCTGGGAAACCAGGAGGCACGAGAGGATCCAGATTCACTAGTCAGGTCACCTTTTTGGAGGTGGGGGACAAAGCTGCTCAAGTGACAGGCAGTCAGACAGAAGCTAGGACTCTGCTGAGGTGGGGCTGCACTGTGCTGGCCATACTGCCCCTTCACTAGGACTACTCAGAAGTTAATTTGGAGAGCAGGAATGAAATGAGAGTGAACCTCCAGGAGAGGCATGAATATCTAAAAGCTTTGCACAGTGTTTTTCTTTGCTTTGGAATTGTAGGTCTTGTACAGACGGCTTCTCAGTGGTCCGAACCAGACAGCAGCTGGGGGCCAGGTTTTTGGCATCATTTGGAGCGGAAAGCATTGCCCGTGGGGCAGTGGAGGGCTGTGGGCTGGAGTCCTACTGGGCCTATCCCAGAGCTGTGTGTAGGTGGATCAGGACTTCCTGCCGTCTCTGGGAAGAAATACATGCATAGAGTGCAGGACCCAGAGCACTAGGTTTAAAAGGAGAGATGCTGGGGCGCCGGGTTAGGAGAAGGTAGGTGTGAGAGAGCCCACCTGCTGCTGTGTGTTAGCGCTGGAATCCTCGGAGGGACTGGTCTTGGGAGCTGAGTCTACTGAGTTGTACTCTGAAACTAGAACCCAGGCTCCAAGACCTCAGGGCCTTCAGAGCCCTCGATCTTGCCCTTTCATCCCACCCTGTGCAACATCTGCCCGTGGGAATTGGCTCTGGAGATATAGACCAGAGAGAGAAGAGCAACAGCGATGGGGTTGGAGGCAGGGGCTGCTAGAGCTGCTGGGAATGTCCTCTTTCTTCTTGTCTCCCTGCCCCCATGGTGTAGTGCCCAGCCTGGGCTTTTCCTTTAAATATGTCTTACAGCTGTCTGAACTCTGAAATTTCTTTCACTCCTTCCCTCGCCTTGTTAACATGTGTTGCCTTTGGGGTAATCAGGGAAAAAATATTATGTCCTTTTACAATTACCGGGTTTTGGAATATTAAAATGTCTCGCTGCATCGGCACTGTTATTTTGATTGGTATTCTAACCTTTGACTAGCCCATAAAGCGCGCCGCTCCTGAAGCCAATATTGCAGGACTGAAATTTAATTCCAAAATGATTCCAGATAATAGGGAGACAGATAATATATGCATGAAGGATATTATGTTTGGACTAACTGCAGCAGGGCCAGGGCTGGGGAGCTGAATAATAGCCCAGAGTGAGTTATAATCTGTGGGACAGAAATGCCTTACTGTCAGGGCCAGGAGAAGAACTCTTAAATCAAAGGCATGAGAAAGGGTGTGATTGGAGGGTGCTCATTTTGACAGGAAGAGCACTGGAGCCAAGAGGGTAGGTACTCAAAGCTGTGCCCTATCTTTTCTCTTGAGCAAGATAATCTAGCTCATGGCTACATGCCTATCTCTCCACCTCCCACCCCTCCATAATGTTCCAGCCATATCAAACTTCTTGCTGCTTTTCAGATGTGCTTGACTATTTTACCTCTCTTTATGTAGTTCTCTTTGCTTACATTGCCTTTCTTCTTTTAGTGTTTTTGGAAAACTCCTGTTCATCCTTCAGAACCCTTTTGTGTGACGCTTCCTGTGACATTCTCCCATCCACACAGAGTCAATTACCTCTTCTTGTCTGTGACTTCAGAACTTTGTACTGAGTCTATGACACATTTACCCACTAATATTCCCCACTAGACTGTGAGCTTTTTGAGGTCTGTGTATCACCTATCTCTGTAATTCTAGTGGCCAGAATTGGACCTAGCATGGAGTAGTCATTGCTAAGCATTAATTGAATCCACCCTGAATCTAGGCCTAGAATAACAAGGTTCAGAGTCCAGTTGTCTGTTCTTTTGTTGCATTTCTTGGACAAGTGTATTTAAAAGAGTTAAAGTCACACAGCAAATCCTACTGTCTTCCCCAGACTGTGTATCTTAGTTGGGCAGAGAGGAGGAAGAGGTTTGGGCAGGCAAGAGAGAAACCTGCCTCCCTGACTCCTTCCTTCCACAGCCCAGATTTGAGTTGTCTTTGCTGATGGCTGCACTGGCCCTTAGCATTCATGAGACAAGTGCCAGATGGAACCGTGCCTTCTTTGCTGCTGCTGACCACTGGACAGTTATTCTACACAAAAGACACTTTTCTATGGTGAATTTGTTGCCAGGGATCAGGAAAGCACCTTGGGAAATGTGCGAGAGTGTGCTTTTGGAGAGCTCATAGGAAGGCAGCGTGTATTGAGAGCATGCAAAACTCTTATGTCGGGGCCAGGGAGTTAGCTCAGTGGTTCCGGCGCCTGTCTTACAAGTGCATGGACCCGGGTTCGATCCCTGATAACCACATAATACTGGGTGTGGAGACTCACGCCCCAGCAGCAAACAGTACCACCTACCACAGTGCCGGGCGTGGTGGCTCACGCCTGTCATCCCAGCACTCGGGAGGCAGAGGCAGGAGGATTGCTGTGATGTGAGTTTGAGGCTGAGCTCAGGGCCAGCCTGAACCACAAAGCGAGATCCTGTCTCAAAAAAAAAAAAAAAAAAACTCTTATGTCATGTCAGAAAACTTCACAGACATCGATTTCCTCCCTGCGGAACATGCGCATTTAGGGTATGTAGTGGCTTTGGTCTGTTTTTAAATGGATTTCTGTTTTAATCATTTGAATACCATCTTCATAAACCTAAAGACTAGCATGGCGTTGTGTGAGACTTGGCCTTCATTAGTGTTCAGGCAATGTGCCTTCTATACTGGACCTTGAAAATGCAGGAATGTTGCTCAGAGGGTAGAGACCATTAGTGTAAGAAAGAAAAAGAGCTTTGGAACCAGATGCATTAGGCTCAGAGTCCAGTATGTGAGCTGGATCAAACCTTTTTGGGATCTGTAGAAAATGGCTGATCTCTGACTTGTGGAACTGAGGCTCCAAAACCCAGGAGGCCTGATTCAAAGTCTCGGTTCTGTAATTACTAATGATGAAGTTTCAGGAGAGTCTCTTAATTTCTTTGAGCCTTGGAATAATGCCCAACTGCTAGAGTTGACCTGTGGCCCTTTCCTTCCCTTGTTCTGGGACCGAAGTCAGAGATGAGATGACCACATGTCAGGAAGAAGAAGGGTCAGGAAGTCAGGGGCTTGAGGTAAACGCAGAGGACTCTGTGGGCAGGAGATAGGAAAGAGCTCCTAGACAGAGCTCGTGTGAGAATAGAGGAGGGCGAGCTTAGTGCCATCCTGGGCCTGGCTCACCCTCAGCACATGCTGTGGGACCATAGCCTTGGTTCCAGCTGCTGTCAGCAGCCTGGCCCACCAGTGGAGTATGGAATCACATTCACCTGAGGTCAGTGCCTACCTGGTACGACCTTGAACAAGATACCTTCTGTGAACCTTAGTTTCTTCGTAAGGAAAGTGAAGGTCATTGATAACAGTAATAAAAATAGTTCTCCTCTAAATTCTTCATGTAGGCTGACACTTAACTCTCTAACAACTCCAGAAGCTCCTCTTAGCCACTGTACGGATGAGAAACTTGAAGCACACAGAGGTTGTGTATCCCCCTCAGGAGCAGCAGTAGTGAATGGTATAGTGGGGTTTTGGAGTCTTAGGCAAGAGCAGCATCCAGATTCCATGCTCTAAACTGCTCCTCTGTGTTGCTTCCAGAGCAGAGGAAGGAGGAAACTTTTATGTGGGGAATGGGAGAGAAAGCCAAGAAAATTTCAGTGAAGAGATACTTGCATTTAGTCTTAACAGGTGAGAAGTTTTGTAGAGACCAGAGGTGTGGGGGCTTCTGCATCCACGCACAGGGAGCCATGGGTACAAAGCCCCGAGAGATGAATAAGCTTGCTGGATTGGGGAACTATAAACAGCAGTTTGCAGCTTCGTAATGCTATTGTTGTGGACCTGCTGTATGTTCTTTTGGCCCATGGGGAAAGCAGAGTGAGAGCAAGTAAGGGCAGGAAGGAGCCACTTTCCCACATCTAGAACAGAGCCCGGCCAGGCTGCCTTCTGAGTCCCTTTCCTTGTGGCTGGAAAAAATACTCAGCCCACAATTGAAAGGAGAGATTGATTTTGGCTCGCAGTTGCAATCCGTGGTAGGAGGGTCTGCGTACAAAAAAAGCTGCTCTTGTCCTGGTGTCCAGGAGGCAGGAAGGGTAAGGGAAGCCTCCCTTCCAGGCTACACCCGCAGTGACCACTCCCCCCCACCCCCCGCCCCAAGACACCTGTATGACCAGCCACCTCCTTAAAATCTTGCATGAAAGTGTTAGGGGACATTCCAGATCCAAGCTGCAGCACTCTTTTAAGTTGCCATGTTTATGTCCACACAAGTGGGGAGAGATCTCCTGGGCCCGAGATAGCAGCAAGAGAAGGAGCTACCCCTCCTCTAGGTAGTGGTTCTGGGTAGCCCAATGCTGCTAGGCAGAATACCGCCTGCCCTTGTGTCAGAATGTGGGAGGTACAGTGGGAAGAATCAGTTAATTACAATGTACTTGAAAGTTCCTACAAGAGTGCTGGTGCTCTCTATGGGTCCCCACAGCCAGAGAGCCAGCTGCCTTCGTCTGGATCCCTGGCGTGTGGCCACAGGTAGAAGGGTGGGTGAGGTCGTTGGCTCAAGGCAGTGGGAAGTCCTTCTGCTGAGGTTCCCTGGAGCTGCTACAAATGGCTTTGTGCCTGGAGTTCTTTCAGTGTAGCTGTGGACAGGCTACACCTCTCACTGGCTGCTGCGCAGTCTGTGCCCTGTCAGGTGAGGCAAGGAAACCAGCGTTAGTACTGGTCTCATTAGGAGCTGCCTGTGTCTCTCTCTGATGTCCTTGCCTTTGGGGCTTGCTCTGGAGCATGTGAAGGGGTCTGTTTGGGCGTGGACCTCAGCTGAGGCATTCTGATCATAGATCCCATCCTCCCGCCCTGGGAGCCAGGCAGGGCTCAGCGTAGCCCAGAGTCCATGCTTGTTGCTTATGGTGTGTGACCTGGTCTGTCCCTGTGAGGAACCACGAGGCACCAGAGGGAAGAGACGAGATCTGGTCCTCTTTGAATTCACAGCTAGGGGTCAGAAGGGACGTTAGTAGCTGTGGGAGGTATGAAAAGAGGCAGAAGAGCTAAGGGCAGTTTTGGAGAGAGGCAAGGCATCAGGAGCAGCTAGTTACCTGGCCTTCTTCCTGAAGTTTTGTTTTTGGTTTTCCTTCACTTGGTTTTGTTGCTTCTCAGGACCCTAGAAACTGGGAGGAGTTGGAGAGAAGAAGATGGACAAGCGAGAGAGGCAGCTTGGGCCTGTCTAGCAGTACTAGATCCCCGATGCACTGAACCTCCTTCACTGGTGCCAGGCTCAGTGCTGGATGCTTTACACACATGACTGCATTTAGTACTCACAGCTACTTGTAAGAAAGGAGCCTGTCCCTTTAGTACGAGTGCTGAAGCAGAAACCCAGAGATTAAGAAGCCTGCACAAGGCCTCATGGCCTAGAGGATTTGAACCCAGCCTCTGTCCATAGGCCAGGTCTATTCGCAGGAGAGAGCAGAAGGAAGCTACAGAAGGACAGAGGCTGGCTTCCTTCTTGTCCCTTGTCCTGTAGCAGACACCACCTGGAGGCAGCTCCTTCAGTGTGGTCGGGTCTGGTCAGCTGGAGGCAGATACATGCAGTGTCACTAGTATGGCTGGTGCAAGTCAGTGTTGGGGAAGAACAGGGACTGGCGTCATGCTCAGGTTTCCAGACAGTGACACAGATGGGGATCTGTGGGTAAAGGGGTGTGGTTGTGCATGTGTGCATGCGCATGTGTGTGTGCTCATACGTATTTAGAGAAGTATATCTCCTCACACAGGACTATCTGTGTCTATTCTGGTGTTGTGTTTGCTCACACAGAAGAATATGGGAAAGGCATCTGTGGAATTTGTGGCCTGACTGCATGCACTGGAGTGGGCAGATGGGGCCCTTGTCTCTAGAGGGCAGCATGGTCCAAAAAACCTTGGACCAAACTTGAAGCTAGAAGATAAAGATGTGGGCACTGGTGTTGGATCACTGGCTACCTTTGAGGCTTTTGTTTCTTCTCCCAATAAGAAAAGGGGTTAGGTGAGGCAGTTTCTCTTGTGGCCCCTCCTACTTTGGCCATTACAAGATCATTCATAGTAAGGTAGTTTCCTTTTTTTGGCTCCCAGCTGAAAGTGAGCCAGTGCAAGAAGGAAGTCCTCCTATTTACCTTGACTGACTTCGATCTCTACCCTTAGGACCCTTTAGTGTGTTACTAGGAAAAGTTGAGGGCTCGGGCAGTCAGAGCATTGCTTGGCACCACATTTAGAAGAACAAAGGACTCACAAGAGTTTGTTGACTGGCATCCGTAAAGTCTGAGAGGGGAGGACTAGAGCTGAAAGCGGTGATGTTGAGCTTCACCATCTGAACATGGGGTGAAGAGAAGCCTGCTGTCTCCTTACTCCCTTTGAGGATGGAAGGAAGGGGTCCCTTACTACCCTAATGGCATGGAGCAGCCAAGGATCTCTTCTGGCTTTCGGTCCCTTTGTCAGTTGTCTTGGCAGACAGTGAGTGGCGGCCAGGGAGAGCTCTCTCCTGCGAATAGACCTGGCCTATGGTCTGCTCTCTCAGGAGAATGGTGGCTTGAGCTGGGATGCTGTAACTTTTTGTGGCTGACTCCCCGAAGCTGATCTGGAAGGTCTTAGAGATGGGCTCTTTGGCTTTCTCGGTCTTCCAGTGGGACTGTAGCAGCGCTTTTCTCTCTTCTGTTCCAATAGGTAGTCTTCTGTTCCCTGTAATTTCTAAATTTGACTGGCTCAGTGTCTACAGATGAAATAGTTGATGTGTGGACTCAGTACAGTGTCCTCAGGTCTAGTGGGAACTTTTCTGTCTTGGTTGGACTTAGGTGAGTGTGGGCGTAAGCCTCAGGTAGCAGGTGGCTTGTGCTCTGCCTTGGGCCAAGATGTCTGTGTTCAAGTCCGGTCACTCACTGAAGTCCTGTCTCTTCAGACAGCTGAGTTGGTCTCCATCTGTACAGAGCTCTTGGTCTGGAAGGGAAGATGAGTAGGTCCATAGGCAGATGGCGGGGGATAGAATAGAAGTGATATGTACAATGATAGGAATATGTATATGATGTATACATCATCCATGTCTTTAAAAACTAATTTATTTATTTGAGACAGGGTCCCGCTTTATAGTTCAGGCTGGCCCTGAGCTCACTGCGTAGTCCAGGTGAGCCTCAAACTCACAGCAATTCTTCTGCCTCTGCCTCCCAAGTGCTGGGATTACAGGTGTGAGCCACCATGCCCAGCACTGTTGTATGTGGTACTGATTGCTGGTGGGTGTGAGTCACCACGCTCGGCATTGTTGTATGTCGATACCGGGGATCAAACCCAGGATCTAGTGCTTGCAACGCAGGCGCCAGAAACCACTGAACTAAATCCCTGGCCCATAATTTTTTTTTTTTTAAATTAAAAACAATTTTTTTTTTGAGATAGGGTTTCACTTTGTAGTTTAGGCTAGCCCTGAACTCACTATGTAGCCCAGGCCAGCATGGAACTCCCAGCAGTCCTCCTTCCTCTGTCTCCCGAATTCTGGGATTAAGGTGTGAGCCGTTACGCCCAGCATTGTGGTATGTGGTTACCAGGGATCAAACTCAGGATCTTATGCTTGCCAGGAGGATGCTGGAACCACTTGGCTATATCCCTGGCCCCAAATTAACTTATTTTTAATTCAGGAATGTACTGAGCTGAAATTTCCAAGAGGTAGAGGATCTATATAAGCATATCTGCACGCTCATGTGTCTCGCCTTTGCCACTTGATAAGCTGAAACTACCTGAAAAGCTAGCCTCTGTCATTGCCTGCGGTGACTTCTTTAAAGGCCTTGAGTAGGGCTCTCTTGAAGCTCTTGGTTGCTGTATGTGGAAAAAAGGAGTGGCCCTCCAGAGGAGAGGAGGTCCTGGCTGGCCGCTCAGGAAACGCCAGAGTGGTGTGAGGAGCTAGGCTAGCATGTGCACAGACATAAGCTGAGTACATCATGGTCTATGCCCAGCACCACCACCAGATCTTCTGCAACAAGGCCTGAGCCTTGGGGCAGGCAGGCAGGCAGGCAGACAGGCAGGCAGCCGGCAGATCCCAGGGCAGTCCTGAGGCCTCCCCAGTGGTGTGTTTGCTGTGCCTAATTACCCTACAGTTGTTTAACTATGCAAGCTGCATGCCTGCCTTTATTGCGCTGTGATTGCCGAGCTGCCTATGGGGAGTGTCATAAAAAGATATAAAATGCCCATTATCTGTCTGACGCCCTCCTCCTGGACTGTGGGTGTTTGTGTTTTATTTTATTTTTATGGCTCGAGGGAAGCTCTGCAGGAAGACAAGGGAGGAAAGAGAGGAGGGAGGGAGAAGCCCTATAGGAATTGGGGGCTGGGAGATGGAGGAGCACGTCATGCTGTGGTCCAGGGGCCATCCTGACCAGAAGGAGATATGGTGAGGTATGGGTGATCTCCCAAGGGCAGGACTGAGTGCTCCAAAAGTAAGATCCAGATCTTCCCCTCCCCATGCGCCTGCAAGTCTTACAGCTTACGTTTCCATTCTAGCCTCCTCTGTGCACTTGGGCCCCCTGCTTTAGACTCAGGACAGTGTGCAGAGGGTTCCGAGAATGGGCTGTGAGATGGTGTCATTCCCATTCCGTTCTTTCCCATCTTTCTGGCTTGAATTGCCTACTGACCTTCTAGAGAACCACAACTTGCTTTGAGGCAAACACTGTGGGCTCAAACACCTGCTCCTTTTGGTCTACTGAATCCTGCCTTACAGCCTCAATTTTCCTTTTCTTCAGGATGTGTTCAGGGTGAGCCTATCAAAAAATTTACTGTGTCTTAAGGAAACCTGAAAGACCAGAAGGAAAGGAATTTACTACAGATAGAACCAGCCTTGTGCCATACAGCCTGTGTGAGGCTCTGAGGCAGAGATAGAGATAGACAGGTACCGAACACTCAAGGAGCTCATTCTGTGTAACTGGACCTCCACGGACGGTGAAGGTAAGTGTTTGTAAAATGGGATTGAATGCAACATATTCATTCACTCATTTATTCTATTGAATATCTACTGTCAGGCACTTCACTAAACACTGAGATAAAATAGTGGGCAAAACGGACAAAATCGTAGCCTTCCAAGTTCCTTAGGGTTTATGGGGAAGAGACTTGAAGATTTAAATCCTGGGTATTGTGACACCAAAACCATATACTGTGAACAGTCACACCCTGCTGCCATGCCTGAACCACACCAAACCCACACTGTCCTGTACTGGTGTTCTTTACTCAAGAAATACTGCTACCTGCTGAAGAATAGCCTGACCTTGGAATCCCCCAAAATGCCTTTTGAGCTATGCTAAGATAGCGTAGGCGGTATACGTCCAAGTTTATTTATATTTATTTAATTTGCCTAGAGATCCCAATGCTGCATTCCTGCCTAGTGAACTCCTTCCTATGTATCCTTCAAGACATAACACCTATTATGTCCTCTGTGGAAACATTTCTGGATTCCCAATAGAACTTCCTCTCTCTTCATGTGTCTGTGTATTTATATATATTTTAAAATAATTTTCTTGAAAATAATTCTCATACTGTATAACTGACCTATTTAAGACATACAATTCACTTGTAATATATTTGCTGGTTGTGCAACCATCATCACCATCTAACTTTAGACCATTTTTGTCCTCTTAAACTCCTTAGCAATCACTTCCATTTCTTCCCTAAACACTCCAGCCCCAAGGAGCTACGACTTAACTTCCATTTTTATAGATTTGTCTCTTCTGGCAATTCTGGAAATTTTTAGATATGTGGTCTTTTGTGACTAGCTCTTTCACTTAGTGCAGTATTCGGGGTCCGTTTATTTGCTATCATATGTTATCATGTGTCAGTGAGTACTTCATCTCTTTTTATGGCTGAATAACATTCCATTTTATAGACATACCACATTTTCTTTATTCATGTGCCACTTTTGGGGTACTATACATAATGCTTCTGTGGCCATTCATGTACAAGTTCACTTTGTAGCTTTAACATTTAAAAAAACATTTGTCTGTTCCTTGCTAGATTGTGAGCTCCTTGAGAGTAAGAGCCATTTCTGCATTGCTCACTGCTCTGCCCTGCCACTTAGCTTGTGGGTGGCATGTAGTAAATGTTTGTGAATAAAAACACACATGGTTTCTAATTGTCTTCCTCCCTTAGGTTGCACTAGCAAATTGTTGGGCCCTCTTTTAATCCCATAGCTCACTCTGCCATGAGGGGGACTATACACTGAGCTGCCACCCATGCTGGGGCTTAAGTTCACCCATCCGTGTCCTGGAGCAAATTGTTTTCATCCCATTGCTGGCCTCTAAGATGAAGTCTTTGTCTAACAACAGGTGATTTGAAAAATTCTTGAGTTCCCTCCTCCAGGGTGGCAGATGTGGCTACTAGCTAATTGGAAACTGACTCCCTGTTCCTTTTCCTCACCTCTCCTGAAGGGCTCTGGATGATTTTACGCAGAGCACTGGATCTGTGGGAAGACCCTGCAAGAAGGGAGTGTTGGGCTGGGCGGCCCCCTGGCTCAAGGCCAGGCTGGCTTTGTGATAGATTGCTCTAGTGCCCGAGGAGGCAGAAGGGGCTGCCCTTGCCATCATGGTAGCTGATAGGAACCAGGTCTGTGGAAGAAAAGGTATTTATAGGACTGAGAGCTTCTGAGAGATTAGCAAAACAGTATTTCTCTTTTCTTTGTACTAACTCACCCTAATAGTTTGAGCCCATAATTACAATTGGGCTTTATTAGGCTAATTAGGAGGTAGGAATGACGGCAGGAGGGTGTGGAGAGATGCTTCAAGGTGGTGGGCAGTAAATCTAGTGCCTTAATAGGTTTCTTCCATAATCAGGTGGTTTGGGAGGCTGACTGGTGGCTGGGCCCCTCCCGCCACTCCTACCACTCCTTGAAGTGGCCTTCACACTTTGCCGTCCTTGTCCTCAGTGCTGGCAGTGGCGCTGGGATGTGGGGCTCAGGAAGGAGGGAGGAGACCCCGCCCAGAGCTTCATTGCCTATGCACACGCCGTCCAGCCTGGCGGCGTGATTACCTTGCTGAGAAATCCGTCCAGGCACGGGGCTGCTGATAGCAATCATTGATTAAGAGGGTAATTGTCCTGAAAATTCAGATTGATCAGAAGGCAGAAATGATAACTTGTGTAACTGTGTTTAAAGCCACGTCCTGTCAATAGAAGAGACTGAGATGTATCGCGCCAAGAGGGGGGCAGGACGGATGGGTGTGTGCAGGCGGGCGGGCGCTGCCATCCTTCTCTCAGGGCTGAGCAGGATGTTTCTTGTCAGTAACCTGGACTATTGGAGATTCAATCACTTTTATCTCCCCCTCTCTCTCAATCCAAATGCCTTTTCATATTAGGAAATTAGAATCGGCCCTGCTCATGCAAGATTTATTAGCTCTGCTGAGCAGTCGCACCAAAGAGTAAATGATTTTGCTTTGCTGGAGCTTTTTACACATTAGGACCCCACTTCTCCTTCCCTGCTCTGTGCCATGTTTGCCGGGAGGAGTGAGCTCTAGGACCCCAGGTGCTTAAAGAATATGGGAAATCACCACGCAGGTCTGGCCTCTGAGTCTGCCAGAGACCCTGGGTGTCTGACTGACCTCTTTCTTCCTGATGCCCCACAGGTCCCTTCCTAGAGTTGAGAGTTATCTTTATAACCGAAGGGCAAAGCCCTCTGAGGAGATGAAGCCTGGCCTTTACAGTAGTATTGGTGGCTTAGCGTGGGAGAAAAGGCTCAGAGAGCCCCAGAGGAGGTGACAGAAGCAAGGGGAGGGGCAAGAATGTGTGTTGGGTAAGAGCTGACCCCAGAGGTAGAGGCAGAGGGGTGGCGATTTTTCTTCCTAGAGCCTGGGCTGTGCCACCTGTCTGAGTCAGGGCTTCAAGGGATGGAACCTCTTTCTCAGCCCTTATCCGGGAGAAAGACCCCTGGTTACTTACCGTGTGAAAGTTTTAGATACTGACTGGCGGTAGGATTGACTGTGGCTGATGCTGTCTCTTTGAGAAGAGGAGCCCGGGGTCCTGGCACATGGGGGAACATCAGCCACTGTCATTCTCTTACCTTCCATGTCACAGGTGTCTGATCCTCGATACCTGGTGGAAGAGAGAATATGTAGAGACCTTCTGATACTGGGGCTGAGGGAAGGTTAATGGAACTTTGGGGTTTTCTGAGACAGTGATCCCAAGGACTCTCCCTGTCCATTTCAACACCCTTTCCTCTCGGTTTTGCTCTTCTGCTGGGCCCCACGTGGCTTCCTTTCCTCTGAGTTTTCAGGTGGTTCCCTAAGTGGGGATATAGCTGGGGAGACTTGAGGGTCAGGACGAGAGGGGATGGGTTCTCTAGAAATGGATGGGGGTTACGGGCAGCAGCCATTTTAGGTCCAAAGGAGAGCTGTGTGTGGGCGCAGAGGACAGATGAAAAGAAGAGAGGCTTTGCGGAGGGGAGAACCGCAAAGGGTCTGCAAGAAATTCCCTGGGTGTAGGACCTACCTCTGAACACACTCAGGCCACCAGCTCTCCACCTAGGGTCTGCTTCATGGCATTCCTAGCTGCCATCAGTCTCTGTCCTTGGAGAGGCCGTGACTGTCCTGGCAGGTCCTCCCAGGAGGCTAGACCATGGAGGGCAGGGCTCTCTTCTGTATGCCCTGCCCTGTGCCCCACCCTCCACCCTCTGACTGCCAGAGGCAGAGTGGGGCAGGGAGCTCGGCACTGTCCTCTTCCCCAGGTCTAACAGATTGTGAAGGCAGTGGGTGACAGGCCTGCTGAATTTTCTTGTGTCCTCTACTGCTGCTGCCACCTCTGAGCCACGCTGGCTGGCAGCTTAGGAATATTTTGCAGTCTAGAAGGAAGGCTGAGCAGCGTTCAGTGAGGGCCAGTTTAGGTAAAGTTAAGAAAGGGTGGAAATGCCGTAGACAGCTTGGACCTGGGAATAGACAAGTGAGAAGGCAGATGCCAGTGGAGTGAGGGAAGCACAGTCACTATGGGATGATGTAAATGGTGTTGCTTTCCAGAGCCCAGAAGAGGGAGTAACTGAGTTCCGCTGGGAGAGCTCAGATGGCATCCAGAAGGGGACCCTGGACTTGGGTCTGTGCAGGCACGGGGAGTACACTGTGGAGACGAGTGTACTGGGCAGAGAGTATGATCAGCTGTGTTATGACGGGGGCCTTATGGGGCTTTGCGACCATCAAACTTCTTCACCGTTATTTGGAGGAGTAGCCCATACTTCTGCTTTAGCAGGGCCGAGATGTATCTATGTTCCCCATCTGGCTGGGCCGCTTGGATGCCAGATGCTGGGTGGACCATCTGGAGGCTTACAGTGGCGCAGTGAGCAGGACAGCTCCTCGGAGTTTGGACCGAACCCTGCCCTCTGTTCTGCTCTTTTTCCCACTCTGCCCAAAGAGGCAGGGATTCAGGTTAGGGCAGCAGCTCTGGGGAAGACAAGCTTGCTGCACCCTTGCAAAACCCATTTCCAGCCCAACATGAACCCAAAGTCCGCCCTCTGCCACGGGCCAGGTTGGTTCTCTGGGCCTGGTCAGGAGGCTGGGAGGAGACCAGGAAGCCGGGGGACTCATTTTCACTGGAATTTGACCTAAAGTGGGATTGGAAGGGAAGAAAAGAATTGGAACAAAAGTGCAGGCAGGAAGGAGCTGTTAACGAGCCTTTCTTTCTCTTTGGGGACAGAGCGGAGCGCATAGCGGGGCGCAGCCGTCTGCTCTCCTCAGAGCGGCTCTCTGAGGTAGCTGCAGTCTCTGGCTGCTGCCTGCTCTCGCTCGCTCTCCTTTTTTCCCTCTCCTCTTTCTCGGCTCTCTCTATTATGGGGACTTGCTCCAGCTCTTTCTCTCTCTTCTGTCTCTCCTTTTGTTCTCTCTTTGTCTATTTATCACACTGTGAAGGTTGAAAGAGATGTTATTAATCTGGGAGAATGAAGGCAGGATTAGTGGTATGAATCGGATTTTGAGAGGTGTAATGATAGAAAGACTCGCTCGGCTGGCGGCCTGCGTGAGCTTGATAAATGGGGAGCACTCCAGACTGACTCGCGCCTTCCTCCGCGCTGTGCGCCCTGCCCGCTGGGGCGTGCCGCGCTCTCAGATCTGCCAGCCGGCCCACCCCGCTCCTACCTGAACCGGAGCAAAAAGCCAAGGGTAAAGCAGACACAAATATCTCGCATCACACTTGGAGACATCATTGCTTTCAGCACCCTTTTCAAGTGGAGGCCTGTCGAGTTCTCAGAGGACTCTGGGCAGAGGGAAGGGGACCTAGACTTCGGGATGGAACAGCGTCTGCCTGCTCCTGGGGCTGGTGGGTAGAGCTGCTCTCTTGCCTCTGACATAGGTGTTAGAGGTCAAGGCCTGATTAGATGGTCCCTGCACCAACCGAGAGTAGAAGGCCGTCTGTGACATTGACTAAGCCAAGTGCTCTTGGGATATGTGGGTGTGGCAGTCAGGTGGGACTTGCAGGAGGGAGAAAAACTGAGAAGGACTTTCTGAAGTGGTGTCTTGGCAGATAGGATTTTAGAGAGAGGAAAAGGGTGAGCATTCTGGGTGGGGAAATACATAAGCAAAGAGTAAGCCTGACTCTTGTGGGTGATTGAAGCACCTCAGGTTTAGTACGTTTCAGATCAGGAAGGAACATAAATCCAGTCAGGAAGCACATTTCCAGTGAGGAGCCTGGGTTCTGGGGACCAGAGTTGCTGTTTTCTGAGGCAGTTTTCTATTTAAGTCTGATTGTTTATTCTTTTAAAAATATTTATTTACTTACTTTGAAGGGGCAGGCTTCACTAACTTGCCCAGGTTAGCCTTGAACTCAACTATCCTCCTGCCTCAGTCTTCCAGGTAGCTGGGAGTCAAGGTGCGTGCCACCACATCCATCTCTGCTGTTTGTGGTGAAGTTCTAAAAATCCTGGCTTAGGTGCATGGCTGCCATTTCTTGAGCCCCCTCCCCGAGGCCTTGGCCAGGAGCCCTCTGCTTACTCCTGTCCCGCTCGATATGCAGTGTGTGTGGGCTGTGCTATCTCAGCTTGCCAGCTCCTGCTTGTGTAGTATGGCAAGGACCAGGAAACAGCGCACCCTGTGTGGGGTTTGAGGCTTCTGGGCGTGAGACCTTTCCTCTTTTGTGGGTTTTCTCTACTCTCTTGTTATCAGTCATTAGGCAGTTCTTAGTTTCTGCGTCTGCGTTCTTCATAGGACTGTGTGTCTTGTGAGAAAAAGGTCTATGTACGATTCTGTTTGAGCTGCCAGGGTCTAGTCGGCCCACAGTGTGTGTGTGAATGCTCATGCTGTTTTTTTCTTCCGTTCTATATAGAAAATGGTCTTGGTTCTCTATTAGTTTTTCCCAGGCTTGTCTTCTCTTAGGAATAAAGAGGGGTACATCTGCAATGCAGCTCACTTTTAACCTAGGTAGAGCACCCCAAGATCACAGAGCATGGTAGTGGGAGGTCCTTAGGTGGCCCCCAGAAAGAGTAGAAGACACTTTCCATTCCCCTGAGGTCCTGCTGGAGCTATAGCACCAGCCTTCTCGTCACCATACTTCATGCGTGCTTTCTGTGCTTTGGGAGTCCTGGCCTTGGTTTGATTTCTTCCAGGTGCTGGAGCACAGTCCACCTGAAGGCCTCAGCCTGCCCACGGTCACCACCACCTCCCACTCAGTTTTTGCCCACCCGTCCTCAGGGAAGCATTTCTCAAACTAGGTCTTTGTCCCCCTCTTCTGTCCTATCAAAACAGGTTACATTTCTTCCTCGAACCCTTGCTATAGCTGCAGTGTAATGATGATTAATAACTATCTGCTTTCTTTGGTAAACTCTTAAGTTATCTGAGGACAGTACGGGCTCCTTTATTGTTTATATGCAGATGGTAGGCTTTCAGTGACTGCTCTGAATCAGTCATTATAAGTCCAAAGCCTGGCTGGGCTCTTGCATCCTGTTACACCCTGTAGAGCGAAGACTGATTTGATAAAGGGAGACAAGGGGCCAGCATGTTGAGTGTGGCCCCAGAGAGATGGTTCTGTGGGGCTTAGTCCTGTGGGCTCTGGCATTCGATTTTAGTATCTCCCAGCCTTCCTTTTCTCAAACATCTGAGAAAGGAAAGACATCATCTGACTCCAAAGGCATCGTCCCCTCTTCCTGGGCGATCTTAGCCACATCCCGCTATACTTAGTACTTGTCTTTTGCTTTCTTCGAACTTTCTTAGAGCTCCTTACCACATGGTGCGCCACCAAGAACGTCCCACTGACGGCCGTCTGGGTCCTTCTCAGGGCTGGCTCTGTAGGCCTCATTACTCCCCCAGGGTCCTTGCGTGATCTCGGCCTGTGCTGTGGTGCTTTGCAAGTGTCTCTCTTCCAGCTTGAGGTGCCTTGAAGTGACAGGGCTGGTTCACTTGATCGGTGTGTCTCCAGTCCAAGGCAGTTGCAGAGAAAATGTGTGCCAAGTGAACAGTCCAGTGAGGAGCAAGGGATCCTCTTCTTTTTCCTAGAGAGAAAGAAAGTGTGTGTGCTGTGTGCAAGGGTGCACATACTTTTCATGTGTGGGGTGGGCAGATGTGGTATCAAATGCTCAATAAAAGAATTATATTTTAATTTGGAAAGCACTTTAGAAACTTAAAGTGCTTTGCCTAAGTGCTGACTGCTATTAGTGTCTCCTTTTTATTAGGAAAAAGGACATGATTTTTCTCTTTTATCTTCAGGCCTGTCCAACTTCTGAGAGTCAAACTTAGCAAAATGCCTGCCCCTCACTGAGGACTAGTTACATGCCAGGTTCAAAGCTTTGGACTTGAAACACAGAATTCTGCTTTGCAGGCTGGTTCTGACACCCCTGAGAGGATTAGCCCTGACAGCTCAATATCAGGAGCGGGGGTGGAAAGACAGGGTCATTTGACATAGTTCAGGCTGTACTCCCTGGCCCTACCTCTCCATCTTGGCCTGGGTGGAAGGACATAAGAACCTAGACTGTTTGACGAATAGGAGAACAACTCAGTGGTTGTCAAAAACAGTGTGACATGAAGGGCCAGGCTTCAAGAGAGATCTGGGGAAGGGAATGTCCCCAGAAAGAGGGATTTGTTCAGCTGTCGTCAGGGCTGATGGAACCAAGAGAGAGCACCATCACAGCTGCTGGACCTGGAGATGCTGGGAGCCATCAGAGGGCTACCCTAGGGAAGGGACATCTGTGTAGAGGTCAGAGGAATTCTGGGAAAGGAGGTGGGAACTTGCTCTGTGCTGTACAAGCACCTCTGAGGCCCTTGCTGGTTTGAAGGAAAGGGAGATGCTTTGGTACTATGGGGCAGGAGGTCTGGAAGGCCCAGCCAAGCCTTGTGCTTGATTGCTCTGTGTGGCCTCTGCCCGAGGTTCTTTCCTGAGCAGCGGCAAGACAGCCAGGCCCCAAATCTAGATGATCTCTGTCAGCCCTGGGTGTTGAAGCATCTGCCCATGGCTGAGGCCCTGGAAGGTGAGGGCTTCAGCCTAGCTTGTTAATGCCCTGCAGTCTCCATCTCCTAATCCAGTCCTAATCTTGGGGAGCTAGGATGGAGGTGGGGAGGGGTGCATTGAGCCTACTGTCTTAACTGAATTTCCATACCTCCTGTTGTTAATTATAGAGATGTAATAATGCGATTAGTGCACGATTAAAAAAAATCCCTGATATGATTACCATGGATTTAATATCACATGATATATCATTATATCATTATACAGTGACAGATGTAATTGAAATACACTTATTGGAGCCGGGGGTGGTGTTTCATTCAATCCCTAGCACCCCGGGGAGAAAAGGGCTGGCTAAAAAGAAGCAGTGGGAAAGGCAGTTGTAATGAAAACAAAGAAAATTCACACTGTAGCTCTCACCCCGGGCAGCTGGCTGGACTGACCAGCTGCCTTAGACTCCAGCAGTGCACGCGGAGCCCCGAGAGGCCACCCTCCTCCGCAGGGGTCTCGGGCACCATGGCTCAGGAGTGTCTTATCTTATTCTTTTTCCAGAAACCCCACTGCCCCCAAGTTCCCTCTGACTCAGCAGTGAAATGAAGAGATCTGGGAACAGAAAGGAGATTATTCCACCTGAAAATACTTGGGCCCCTGATGGGCTCCAGCCCGCTGGCAGCTGCCTTCCCATCCTGAGCCCTCACTACCAAATGTTGTGGAACCCACACCTGTGGCACAACCCTTGTCCCTGCTGTCCTGGCGCCCAGCACATTAGTGGCTGCCACCCTGCTGTAAGCAGTGAGCAATAAGGTTAAGTAAACAGAGAAGGTAATTATCCTACTCAAGTTCTGATGATGGGCGGCAGTAGCTCTGCGGCCCCTGAAGTCTGTTAGTAGCCAGAGAATACTTCGTACAACAGAGCCAACTGCTGGAGCTGGGAGGATGGGCTTAGGTAGCTTAGGAGAAGGGCTGTCCTTTTGCTGCAGGTGTGCAAGTCTAAGCTTCTGCTGGGCCTATAGGATGCAGAATGTGTTGCCTATAGGTGGAAGAGTTGAGAAAAGGAGAAGGGAGCAATTCTGTGTTACACATGCACCTGAGCCCTCAGTTCCAAGAGTGACTGGGGAGGATGGCTGTTGTGCGGAGCAGGAACAGCAGTGCCTCCTGAGGGACAGTGGGGACAACTGGC
Source organism: Petromus typicus (assembly GCA_004026965.1). Classification (NCBI taxonomy): domain Eukaryota; kingdom Metazoa; phylum Chordata; class Mammalia; order Rodentia; family Petromuridae; genus Petromus; species Petromus typicus. The sequence continues at coordinate 40,923 of PVIR01003599.1, forward strand.
AAAAGTCACCGGTCTGGGAATCAAGCCTTCGTATTTGGCAGAAATATACCCAAAGACATGTCTTTTCCTCATTTCTTTTCCCTTCTGTTTTCCTAAAAGAAACTATCTAGAGACAGCAGATAGAAGCCCTCCCCTTAGGAATCTCCCAGCCAAATAGGGTAACAGATTTATAACCGCATATAGTGTTACAGGTGCTGCAGAGGATGGGTAGATTTAAACGTGGGGTGAATCAGGAAAAACTATGGGGGAAGATACTTTTGAACTGATTGTTGAGAAAGAAGTACATGTTTGTTTTGGTAAGCGTAGAAACACGAAACAGGACTTGAGTAGTGCTCCGGAGAAGGAAGGAGTCGAGGTTGACCCTCACATTTCTGGCCTAGCAAACCAGGTAAATGCTAGCAGTGTGCCCTGGGATTTGGAAAATAGGGAGAAAGAGTAGTGTAAAGAAAAGACAGAGATGGGTTTTAAACCTACTAGGAATCAGGTCTCCCTGTGAAGTCCAGGTGGAAATGCAAGTATGCCGTAGAATATATATGTTTGACACTGAAATAGGAGTAAGAAAATAATAGATGTGGAAGTCAGGTTGAACACAAAGGAACTGAGGAAATCACCCAAAGAAAGTGGTGGCATGTTGGAAAAATAGGCAGAGACAGCACAGAGTGAGTGAGTGACACGTAAGATGACCAGATGCAGAGGAGGCTGCATAGGAGCTGGCGAGGAACGGGGCATAGTGCTAGGAAAACTGAAAAAGCAGAATATTGAGAAAATCAAAGAGAATAATTTGAAAGATGGAGTAGGCTGCAGAGAGGTGGAAACAGGGAAGAACCCGAAAGCAGCTGTAGATGGGGTGGTATGGTGAGGATTGTTGCCCTTAGCACAGCTGGGTAGCATGGCAGGGGTGGAAACTGAAGTTTGTCACGAAGTTATGGGAAAGGGGAATGGAAGCAGTTTGGGCCCGTATAACTGTTCTGAGGGCAGCAGTGTTGGGGATCACATCCAGGGCCTCGTGCATGCTAGCCGATCCTCAGACCTCTATTTCCAGCCCAATAGAAACAGTTTTGAGAAGTTTAGTTGTTAATAGGACAAGATGTGGAATGTGGAGTAAATAGGGAATTTTAAAATAATAACCCATATTTACATAGCTTTCAAGGAGCCAGGCATCATTTTAACACTTTACATAAAATAATTCGCTTAATCTCCACATTAACTTTGTGGGATTGGAACTATTGTTAACCTCATTTTTCAAGGAGGAAATTGAGATACAGAATTTCTGTGAAGATGGTACAGATTCAAGCATATGCCTTAATGCTAAGGAGGAGACAGCAGAGAAAGTGAGGTTAGGGATTAAGAAAAAGGAGCAAGAACCTAAGGAGGTGCGAGGGGTGACAGGTAAACCACAGCGCTGAGCTCTGACAAGAAGTGTATCTTCCTGTTGGAACAGTAGAGGTGAATTAGCAACTGGGGAAGGATTCAGATGTATTTGTATATGCAGGGCATTTGGCTGAAGGAGTTCTGCCTAGTGGCTTTTATTATCTTTGTGACAATAAGAGAGGGGGGTCGGGGATATAGCTCAGTGGTTCCGGCGCTTGTCTTGCAAGTGCAAGGACCCGGGTTCGATCCCCGGAAACCATATAACAATACTGAGCATGGAGACTCACCCCAGCAGCAACCAGTACCACATACCACAATGCCGGGCGTGGTGGCTCACGCCTGTAATCCCAGCACTTGGGAGGCAGAGGCAGGAGGATTGCGGTGATGTGAGTTTGAGGCTGAGCTCAGGGCCAGCCTGAACTACAAAGCGAGACCCTGTCTCAAAAAAAAAAAAAAAGGATTTCAAGATCTATGAAGAGTATATCCCAAAGTAATACTTGTTTTCCAGTTAGTATTGCTGCATCCCTAGTCACTCCCAAAATGTAGTGACTTAAACGACACATATTTTATTATCTCTCCTGGTTTCTGTGAGTCAGAACTTAAGAAAGAGCTTGTTATATGATTCTATCTCAGATTTTCTTGTGTGATTACACTTGGGCAATGTAGGACGTGGCACACTGTGGGACTGGAGCGGCTCGGTGGCTGGCTGTGCATCTCTCTCCTCATCTGGCCTCAGGGTTCCCTGTGTGATCTCTGCTTGGGCCACTTTGGGCTTCCTCACAGCATGGCTGCCATGTGACGGTTTGACTGACAGCCGCTCTGAGCTCCAGGGATCGAGGTGGAAGCTCCCTGAGCATTGCTGAGGTAGCCTTGGAAGTTGTATTGGCAAAGTCATAAAAGCCCACCGTGTTCCCAGGGAAGGGAAGGGAAGGAGTGCAAGTTCCTTGTGAGGACAGGTGGCTAGTCATTGTGTAAGCCTGTGGGGTGGGAGATAGTATTGCATTTATCACTGGAAAATATAGTCTGCTATACTCTAGCTGAACCTAGAAAAGGGAGGAGGAGCAGGATCCTAAAGGCAGTGCACATTTTGGATAATGGTGCAAAGGGTGTGTGGATGCCAGTCTGGGTGAGTGTCCCTGGGTGGCATATAGCGCTAACAGCTGGCAGAACTAAGAATCAAGTGCAGGTTTTGGCAGGCTTTTAAGTCCTGGACTTGCTCCCTTTCAGAGGTCTGGCCTCTGTGTATGCCCTAAGGACACATGGCATCTCTATCCCGGTGTTTACCTGTGGCCTCGGTTCACTGGCTGTACAAGTGTTGCTTGAAAAGCTAGACAAACAGTGAGATTTGTCTCCGGTCTTGGGAGATGGCCCACCAACCTTACGTGCACAGGGCAGCATGTTATCCAGAGCCATTCTTAAAGGCCTGCTCTTCCCCAGCTCACACGGAGGCTTGTTAGGCTTGATATGCTGGTGCTGACTTGGGAGCTCTGGAGTTTCTGGAAGATGCAGAGCAGTCTCAGCTGGATTCTGGCCCTTTTCCTAACCCCCGCCCTGCCCACTCTGCATCCACCCATCGCTCAGGTCCCTGATAGGTAGTATACGGGTGGGCAGGGACAGCAGAGCAGCTGTTGATACCTCGTTTTTCCTCTTTGAAGGATCTGATGCTGCTGCTGGTGAGGGCTACTTCATCTATTAAACCCAATACACTTGTCGCAGCTGCTAAGCCCCCATAAGCCGCCGGGCGCCGTGTTTGTGATGGGACTGACAGTGCATGGAGGAGGCTGATTATACACGATTCCATTTCGCGGGCCCAGCAATGTAATTTCACAGGGCGATCAGCGTTTGCATGTAATAGCAGGCTGTGCTGAGGTGTCAGAATATTAAAGGCGCTAATGGCAAAGCTCCCTGTTACACAGGGGGCCACCCGCCGCGCCTACAGCAAGGCTGTGCGGCAGGCCCGTCGCAGATGGCTGGCCACTAAGCTAATGGGGCAGCCGCCAAGGCGGGCAGAGCCACGAGAGGGGAAAGCCAGCCGGGAGCAGCTTGGCACCTGCTTCCTCGCGCATGGAAATTACAGCAGCCCAGGGGAAGGGAAGTGTGCGTGCCTGCCTGGCACAGGACTGGGGTGGGTTGGTTTGGTAGAGGCAGCATCTCTTACTCCAGCTGCACCTGTCCTTGTGGCTTAGCATCAGTGCCTGCTAGGGACAAGACTCAAAAGCTCCTCAGTCATCCTTCTGTCTTCAGCCGTACATCCCAGAGTTAGTTCATTGCACAGCTGGGCAGGTGGGCCCTGCTGGCTGACAGAGGTGCAGCTGGAGAAGTGGAGCCCGAAAACCCGGAACCAGCATTAGAAAGGGAGCTCGGGCACGTGGTCTAGGAGAGAGCTATTGATGCAGATTCCTGTCCACACCGGTCAGGGCCAGGGAGCCTCTGAGCCCTTCCCTCACTGCCCACAGGCTGACAGAAGAGAGAGCGGAAGTGGGGTGAGAAGCAGGCAGGAGTTCGAGCAGGTACCAGTACACATCTGTGCCTTCAGACGTGTCCTCATCCATACAGAACCATTACAGGCTCGGCGCCAGGACCCAGCACATCAGTCTCCCTGATACTTGTGTTGCTACTGGCACAGATGTGGGAGGTTGTGCCGTAAGATGTGGGTCCTCCTCTGAGCTGGCTGCTCCAGTCACACCCATCCCTGTCACTCTCCTTTGTCCTTCTGCCTGGAATGTTATATTCCCTTGTTATCTATACTCTGGTCTAGTACGGCTTGCTTTGTGAAGCTTTTCTATCCCCCTCCAACCCACCGTGGGCCTGCTTCTCTTCATTGTCCCCTGTGGGCAATGCCTCAGAGCTGAACTTCTGAATGTCCTGTTATGATGAGTCTCTTCATGCCATCCTTGACTTCCCAGCCAGAAACTCTGAGATCTAGTCCATATCACTTTGCCCAGAGCCGGACTCCAGGGAAGGGTTCTGCTGAGATTTGTAGACAGATACAGTCTCTTAAGGAGCAAAGAGCAGCAGCATGGGCCCAGGCAGGGGAGGGCGAGACGAGGCATGTGTGGGTGTGTAAGAACCTATGTAGTTGATCCTCCACGGTGTATACACCTGGGGGAGGGGCAGCTTTTAGAAGTGAGTAGTGGGGGCCATTCGTGTATAAATACCGGTTCAGAGGGGCAGCAGGTACAGGTGTTCAGACCGCAGAGTGGCAGGAGCACTAGTTGCTCTAGGGCCCTCTGTATTCTCTGAGTGATTGTGACTGGTGGCCATGCCAGGGGGTGCCAGAGAAGTCAGGCAGTGTTGAGGAATTGATGTACAAGGCCTAGAGTGGTTCTGTGAAGCTGGTGGTCACATCTGAATGTAGCAGGGGTGTGTATTTGTCCCTGGGGGAGATGTGCCCAGGTTCTCAGCAGGGGCAGCAGGAGGAAAGCCCAGGCTGAAGGAGAGCAGTTTTAATTAACCAGTTTTAATATCACTTTGGACTTTGGCTGGTATGTGAAGGCCCCGCTGGAAGCAGCATTTGTAAAAATTAAATCCCTCTTATTAGGAGCTTGGCAGACCCATGTGCACACGCTGCTCCCTCCCCCCACCCCGGCCCCCCTGAGGTAGTGCTGGATGAGGCCGTGTTACGGCAGCAACTGGTTATCATGCCTTATCTGGGAATATGAAACTGTGCAGCATGACACCATGGCCGCAGTGGAGATGCCAATTTATCTCACCCTGCTCTGACAAGCTACACTGCCCTCTCTGAAAGGCATCTGTCAGGGGGCACTAGGTACCACCCTGTCTGGCTCCGCTGCTCTCCTCCAGGGGCTCTGGCTTGCCCTGGTCCAGCCTGGCCCTCCTAGGCTCTGCTGCCCTCCATCTCCCTTCTGCATGTCCTGGGCTGTACAGATCTTGGAGAGTAATAATAATAATAATCTAATCACAGTGACGCGTCAGGGCAAGCATCTAATGTTATCTGAAGTGGTCTTCCCGCTTAACTGCGATAAGGCTTAGGATGACGTGCAGATAAAGTTGAGCTGCTCCGTCCCCGAACCCGGAGTAGAGCGGAGGGGCTGTAGCAGCCCGGCCGCCCGCCCGCTGCTTTAAGCCGGGAAGCGGCAGCACCTGCTAATGCAAGTGTTTAATATTTGATGGGCTGGGATAAAGCAGGATCACCTTCGAATTGAATTGAGTGTCAGCCGAGAATCTATTACTGAAATTCGGGTGTGATTTGACAGCAAAGTAGACGATGTTATTCTTCACTAGTTACTGCAATCTTCTCCCCGACATCACTTAAATATTTTTTTCTTTGCTTGAGTAAACACACATTATCCTTCTTTTTTTCCCCCCTTCCTTCCCTTTTTCCTTTCTAGAGGGGAAAAAAACCCATCCAGCTCGCCTTTTCCAGGCTGATAGAGTAGATTGTTATTTCTTTATTTGTCCTATTAAATGGAATTTCTGATCGTTTAATCCGGCCTTTGTAAGTGATTTTAAAGTACTTGAAAGGCAGCCGCCACTGCTCTCTGGCCCACTGCGCTCCAGCCTCAGCTGGCCATGCTCGGCAGCTCCTCCAGCTGGGCCCCGCCCACTGGCGGCGTCCCCTTCCTGCCTCAGTCCTGCTCTGCCCTGGCTCTAGGCCAGCAGCCTTTCTGCTACCCAAAGTCCCACAGCCAGTCTCTAATTTGAGGGTTCAGCTGTGGTCCAGGAGAAGCTGGGAAGCTGGGCTATGGCTGGTACCTCTGTGGTCAAGGAGAATAGAAGATACTGAGCTTTCGAGTACCTTAGCTCCTAGTCTCTGAGGACTTGCGGGGCTGGAGGATTGGTTCTTGCTGCTGGGAAGGAAGAGAGTAGCTTTCTGCCCAGCCCTGGGCTCTGGCACAGATCCTGTGTCCAGCTTCTGGTCTTTTGTTTCTTACTTGTGCTGGACTTCTCTGTATGTATATAGGGTGCCGAGTATCTCCTGGGCCTCACAGCGGGTGGGGGCACTGCAGTGCTGGGCTGAGCATGGCTGGGAGTCACTGGAACTCACTCAGCTTTATCTTCCTTCCTGCCGGTCACCTTCCTGCCACTGGGAAAAGGGCAGCGTGGTGTTTGAGAACTTCCTAAGTGAAGGATGGGTAATATTTAAGGGGTCAACTAGCTACCAAGCCCACTGGCAGAAGCCAAGGACTTGATTGGCACACAAAACAGAAATCTCATCCAGCCATTTTAGAGCCTTCTAACCCACACCAGCTTCTTCTTTCTGGGCCTCAGTGTCTTTACCTGTGACAGGCAGGTCATGCCTAAAAGGAAGGCGCTTTCCGTGTCCTGCCGTGTGTTCTCCCCAGATAGAGGTTGCTGGCAGCCAGGTGGCGTGGTAGGAAATGGAGGGCGGCAATGGAGTGCTGGGGACCTGAGCAGATCGATGCCCCTAGCACTTCCTTCCCCAACCCCAGGAAAACAATTAAGTACAGATCGATGGGTGGTCGCTTTGAATATGCATAAGTGAGCACTTGACCTTCAGCAGAGCATCTGCTCCCCCACCACACTCACATTGTGCACTCCCCCTCATAGCTGTCTGAGTCAACTAGGCAGTAACCCCTCTCCTCAGTGGAGCCCCGCTGGCCGTCCACCACAGCCTTGCCTGTGTAGTCAGAAGCATTGAGGATGGACATGTTATTCACCAGCCCTCGCTTGCTGTCTGTAGAGTGAGGTTTGGATACGCTGGTCTCTTAGGTCCTTCCTGAGGCCAATCTCTGTGACTTGATTGGCACACACTGGGAGAAGGGAACCCAGCAAAGTTCTGGGGGCTCTAGACAGGCCATCTGAGGAGGAGGAGTGCGTGGTGAAGTGGGTCCTGGTGAGATGGAAGATCTTAGTAAATTTCTAAGAGGGGAAGTTTTTAGAGAGAAGTTCTGGTAGGAGTTCCCAGTGAGGGCTGGAAGGGAAATGGCAAAGCCCAGAAGGAAGGGAATGGGGGTCTGGCAGAAAGGTAACCTAGGGCAGTAACATAAGACTGAGCCCTTGGTGGGAAGAGTTGGGGGCTAGGGAGGCTGCTGAGTCAATTCGGGTTAAGACTTTTGTTAACCACTCTCACCTCATGTCTTCCAGGCTTACAGCTTCGCCATGGGCTGCTGGCCCAAGAACGGACTTCTAGACATGAACAAGGGCCTCAGCCTGCAGCACATAGGCCGGCCCCACAGCGGCATCGGTCAGTCCCTCCGCGTATCCCCCTGGCAGCTCGGTCAGTCCCCTGCCCACATGTCTCAGTCCCCTGGCACATGGAGGGTTTCCATTGCTTATTCAGGGCTCTGACAGGGTTCCCCTCGAGGCCAAGGAGAGGGCACGAGGAGGGGTGGAGCATGGGAGTTCGAGAACAGAACCATGGGAAGGACCTCTCTAAGTACGCTTTGACATGAGGCTGACTTCTGGACTTTGAGTGAGTCGCAGGTGGTCTCAGACCGAGGCCGACTGCCCCCCTCCCGTCACCCCTTGTGGGCATTGTCCTCAGGGAGGTGGGCACATGTCAGCTTACCCACCCCTGTGGAGCTGGAAGAGGCTGTTTAATATTGTTTCAAGTCTGTGACCACTAAACTGGACGATCAATGGGAGTTAAGGAGATGAATTATTTAAACCTCACCAGCTTTTAATTAGTCTGGGTCCTTCTGACCGATGACTTCGTCCACAGGGTATTGACTCTCCCACAGGAGCAGCCTCCATTGAGTGGTCCCTGAATTGGGAGGGGCCTCTGGGGGTGTGAAGATTGGGGTATACCCTCAGGGGATTCCAGCTTGGGAGGAGGCTGGATTGACTGTGATTCCAGGCAGTTGGAGGCTCTGCAGGCTCCTAATACAGCAGTATAAATATGTGTCTGTGAGTATCATTGTGTCTGCCTGTCAGTGACACCTTCAGCTGTGTCTAAGTGTAGAGAGTGTTCACGATTGTGCCTGTGTGAGGTGTATGTGCATAGCAGTACCCCTATATTTTTCTGTGTGTGGAAGCAATCCTTAGCTCGTGGTGGGTCTATTAGAACAGTACCTGTTCATTTCTGTGTTGTCTTATTTTGTGTGCCTTTGTCTGTGCGTGCATGCTGATGTTATCAGTGGCAGGCCTGACCAGGTGTAGGTTCTGAGTAGGAAGGTGCCGAGATGTTCCCAGTGACACTAGCACTTTTCGTCACCTGATTATTGTGGGGAAAGCGTCATCGGCAGGGGCCAGAGCAATGTATGAGAAGGTGTAGGCACCAGCCGCAGACCAGCCTCGATCCATTCCACATCCTTTGGTGTCCATGGGTGCTGAGCATGCCGAGTAAGGGTCCCGTTTCCAGAGAGCTCACACCCTCCAGCGAGCAGAGACTGAAGTTTTCCTGCCAGCCGGGGTATGAAGGACCGTGATAGAAACATGTAAATTGACCTGAGGGAGATTTTCCTGCTTCTCACTTGCCAGGTTGCTTCCGTTTGTTCATTTACATCTCGCTGACTCCGGGCATGTTCCATATTATTCTTCTTGGGGCATGGCAAGGCTCTCCTAAGGCCTGGTGGGAGAAAAAGAAGTAGGTCCAGAGAATGTAGGACACCCCACCATTACTGCTATCCCCCCTAAAGAACATAAAGATAAGTTTCCAAGCATATCTTAGATGTCTGCCTTGGAGGTCAGCAGAACGTTTCCTGGAAAAGAAGATGCTTGTGTTAGGATCCTTGAAGGATAAGTAGGAGTTTGCTAGCCAAGAAATTGAAACGACTAGGGGCATGAGAAAGCCCAGCATATTGAAGGACAAGTTCAAATATCTATAAGCAGTTTACTGAGACTCAAAAAGAAAAAAGCAGGCTAGGAAAAAGCTAGAAAATAAAAGGAGAAATAAGTAGGACCTCGAATGCCTGGTTAAAGGGTATGTGTTTTTTTCTTTTTTTGAGACAGGATCTCGCTTTGTGGTTCAGGCTGGCCCTGAGCTCAGCCTCAAACTCACATCACAGCAATCCGCCTGCCTCTGCCTCCCGAGTGCTGGGATTACAGGCGTGAGCCACCACGCCCGGCACTGTGGTATGTGGTATGTGTTACTGATTGCTGCTGGGGTGAGTCTCCACGCTCAGTATTGTTATGTGGTTACTGGGATCGAACCTGGCCTGCGCTTGCAACACAGGCGCCAGAACCACTGAGCTATATCCCTGGCCCAAAGGGTGTATGTTTTTGTTGTGAGGTTCAGAGGAGATGTAAAAGGATTGTGAGTGAAAGAATGACATGATCAGAGCTCCCCTGATTCAAAATCATTGAGACAGTTTTTGCTGCACAAAACTAGGCCTCAGTAGATGTTTAAGTGCTTGGAGATGGATGGAAAAGAAGTTGAGTGAGCAAAGAAATCAGTGGGAAAGTGATAGGAAAGGGAGAGACCAGAGAGAGCAGGACCAGTGAGACTTGCCTCGGTCCAGGGAGGAGGAGCTGGGAAAGGAGGCTGGGAGTGGGAGGAGCATTCTGCACAGCCTTGAGCTGGCTGTCCCACTTCTGTGTTCCTGTCCAAGGGGTGTTTGTGAGGTAGAGCAGCTCCTCTGCTTAGCCTGGTGTCTCTGGAGTGTCATTGTCATCCCTCATCTCTGTACCTTTTGACCCTAAGTTAGGACTTCTGAAGTATTTCCCCATCTGGGTGAGCCCTTGGGACAGCCCAGTACTCTACCTGACAGTGAAGTACAGGCTTGGACAGTTCTTCTTGCCCTTGAGGGGTGAGGAGGGTCCAGTGCATAACCCATGTAAAGGGCTAATGCCTGCCTGGCTGCAGTGGGTATGCAGGGAGCTCCCTCTCTGGTCCTGCCATTGCCAGGGCTTCCCGGGCGCTGGTCTTGCTTGGCACTTGGTCTTTCAGTCTCCAGTCTTTGAGGAGAAGGCTGCCCTGCCAGCTCCTGGCTAGTTCTGAGGTATGGGTGAGGGTGCTTGGGAGGGAGTTGTAGGGCATTAATTGGGCTGGGAGAGGCGGGGAGGGGAGGCGTGGGTTTTGAGCAGTGAGGTTAATGGCCCTAGCGCCAAAGAGACAGCTTTAATGAGCTTCAGCTGCTGGTGCCCCGAGTTACTGTGCGTGCTAAAAGGGTCGCGCTGTAAGAGTTTGATGTGGACTGCTTCCCAGCCCTGGGGTCAGGGGTCAGCTCCTGTCACTGGCCACTCAGGCTGGTCCTCAGTGACATGGTGCTAATTAACTGTGTGAAGAGCTGCCATCCTGGAGTGGGGAGTGGTGTGTCTATTGCTGGGGGGTGAGATAGCATGGGGTGATGCTGGGCAGGGGTTCTGCAGTTGCACTGCTTAGCCGTCTCCCACAGCCCCATGGGGTATGGCGTTGGCACACAAAAGTGCTGAGAAAGCCAGGAGGCAGGCCTACAGAGGGGCGGGATGACAGGTGCTGGACTGGAGAGAAGACCTCAGAAGGGGAGGGAGCCAGGTGGGATAGCAGTGCATCCTTGCCAGTTTGAGGGGGATGTGAGAGTGTTTGGGGCAGGGAGTGACTAAGTGGGAGCTGGGCTTTGGTCAGAGTGGTCTGAGTTTGTGTAGAAGGCCGGTGAAGAGTCTGCATGCAGGGAGGCCAGCAGGAAGGAACAAGAAGGTAAGCAAAGAGGCGACGGGCAGTTCAGAGCCAGGGCCGAGCCCTGAGAATGGAGGCAGGGAACCAGGGAAAGCTTCCCTTCCTTTGTTGGACATTTACCTTGTTTTGCTGTGTGCCAGGAACTGTGACCAGGACTAGAGAATCAGTAGAAATGGCAGGCATAGTGTCCTGTCTCACAGAGCTCATGGCGAGCTTGGTTCTCTGGGTGGAGGGCTTGCTTCCTCTGAGGGCAGAGAGTGTGGCTCGGGAGTGTGGGGAGCAAGTGGTACTGGAGTTGGGTATGTAGGAGGGGTCAGAGGCACCACATTTATGCTGTCCATCTACCACTTCATAGCTGCTGTGGTTCTACCAGCATCCTGGGTTTGGACAAGGCATCCAGTCCAGGGAGCCTGACCCTTTCTTCCTGTGAACTGATTTAGTTTTCATAGGCAGGAATCATCAGTCCATCTCACAGATGAGGAAACTGAGGCTCAGCTCTATAACAACCAGTTGAGTCAGGATTCAAACCCAGGTCCTTTCAAATCCAAAGCCGGAGTTTTTAGCATTCTGTGGACCTATGCGATGCCTTCTTTGGTGTTGGCTTTGTGCCTCCCAACAAGATGATAAACTCACTTCGCACATTTCTCTCAGTGCTGCGTGGAAGCTGCAGGTGATGACAAAGCTGTGGCAGCAAGAGCTGAGGAGCGGAGGGGAGATGACGCTGCTGTCTGTCAGACCGGCTGCAGCCGGACCTGCACTGCCGGCCGTAGTCCTGACAGGCTTTACTCTGTGACTGCAGTTTACACTCTGCGTCTTGGCCCAGGAGAACCCTGGCTGTTTTCCAGGGGGCACCTCCTCGGGCTCAGCCTGGCCCATCTCATGTGAGCGTGGAGGAGATACGTTTGGCCCAGTGTCATTTGCCAGAGGGAATGACCAGGTGCTTCACCTTTGAGCTCCCTAAGCAGGGCCTGGGCTCTTGCCCTTCCTTTTAGAATTCTGCAGAGGAAGTATCAGTAGATTCTCACCTGCTATTGTGGCAGATAGGCCCACAGACTGCTGGTTTCAGATGGCTGGGAGAGTAACTCAGACCTTCCCTGGTGCCTGAGTGGGTGGTCCTGCCCTGGGAACTCAGCCCCTGTGCCCCAGGACTAGCACGTCCCTTTGAGGCTCAAGGACCATACACAGCTGGACTCCGAGGAGCTTGCTGCCCACCATAGTTTGGCCAGAGAGCTGGGCTGTGAGGTGGCAGGGTGGGGCCTGGCCCCAGAGTGGGGGCAGCTCGGGCCTGTGGTCTCCCCTGAAGGAGTGGGGTGTCTATCAGAGTCCAGTCAGAAGGCATTAGCTCTGTGACACAGATCTCATTAGTGCCCGTGAGAGGTGTCACTGCAGGAGAATCGTCGGCTCAGGGAGACGCTTGTACCAAAAGGAAGAAAGGACAGTGACAGCCTTTTCTCTGCCGCCTCTGCTGCCGCCGCGCTCACTGGGCCGCCCGCCCTCCTCCTCGTGGGGGGGGGGTGGGGGTGCCGGCTAATGAGCTCGTCTATAGTGCAGCTTTGCCTTCCCCTCCTTGAAGTTTCCCAGGTCCCTCTGAAGACCTCAGGCCCGGGATTAGCACACACCAAACACCAGCCCCCCTCTTGCCCAGCAGGGAGTTCCTTCTGATCACCCTGCTCCTGCCACCATAGGCACGGGAAGGGAGGTGGTGCCAAGGCAGAGGCAGCGGGGGGTGGGGTTCACAGCCCTGGGAATGCTCTGGCCCCTCTGCCTCCGAGTCAGTGACTGTGCCCCCTTTCCTCGAGGACTGTTGCTTCCCAGAGTGAAGTTGTCTCCTCTTTTTCTTGCCCGTGACATTTCCTGGCATAGCAGTAGTAGGGTCTGCATCCCTATGGCAAAGGGTCTAGCTGGTAGCACTCAGACCTGATACGATGAAGGACTTCCTGGCTTAGCTGGCTGGCTTCAGAATCAGCGAGCGCTCAGTCTCTAGGCTTCAGATGACCTGGAGATGCCGAAGTAGTAAGAGGAAGCCCCAGTCGATCTTGTCCTCTTCTCCATCCGTCCCAGAGAGATGTCTCACCAACAACAACAACCAGCTTTGACCACCTCCTGGGCTATGACGGTGGAGCAGCCTCAGTTACCCAGCGAGGGGTGGTGTTGTGGACATCACTAGAAGGTCCTCTCCGGTCTGACCTCCTGTCCGTGTCATCTTTTCTGGGGTGGCCCTGAGAAAGTAAAGAGCCAGGAGGTGGACGGCTAAGAGAAGAGATAATTACCGAGGTGTCATCGGGGTCTCCGCTGGCCTCCTGAAGAGGAGGTACTGGCATCTTCCCTCTTTGGGGCCCTAGGTATATCCAGGGAATTGGTTCTGAGTGACACCACACCTGGGCCTTCTGTAGCTACCATGGATGGAAAACTATGTAGATGGAGACATGAGTTGGCAGAGATGATGGAGGAAGATGCTAGTCCGTGTCGGGATGTGCTCCATGTGGATGCTGCATTGGGAAGTACAATCTTTGTTCCACTGCCTTCCTAGCCCCAGGCTGGCCTGGCCACCCCTTGTCTCTCTCTGTATCTCCTGTCAAACCATCACAGACGTAAATGACAAAGAAATCAGAAAGACAGATCAATGCCGGCCAAATTAGCACTTGCAGATAGACTGTGCGGGGATGTCAGCGCCCTGACCCTTGGTGATCTTGCAGCCTTCGCTGCTGATATTATGCAAATTGCATCCATCTGGCAGGACCTGCGTGCTGGCTGCTCCTACTCAGTGGAGTAATGGGCCGGGGGTGGGCGGGAGTGTTGGAGCAAGAACCGGTGGGGTGCGTGTGTGCATGTATGAGCATGTTTTCGGAAGTGTGGTGCCCACAGAGCACTGGGGGGTGATTGAGTGATTGACAGGGCAGATAAGGGGCTGCATTGGATTCCTTTGGGCTGGGGGATTAGGAGCAGCCAGAGATGGGAGATAACTGGACTTCATTTCAGTTTATTTTCCTCTTTATCCCATCTCCCCACCTTCACTCTCCGAAAAACACAATCTCTGGAGTTTGCGTTTTCATCAATATTTGCAAGTCATTACCACTGGTTTAAGGTGAGAGACCAATGTCAGGGCCCAGACCAGGCCAGCCCCTCCCCTAGTCCTGAAAAGTCCTGGAAACCCTAGAGTAGCCACACAGCCCCTCTCTGGAGGTGACCACAGCAGCTCCTAACCCATGCTGTAGGACTGGGAGGCCAGTCCACGCCTCGTGGCCAGCCCTGCTGACTCCCCCATCCGACCCAGTGCCATTGGGCATCTGTAGGCTGAACTCCTGCTTCTCAGCTCAAAGCTTCCCCGACCCTTAGGCTCCCACAGATGTGCTTCTGGCCCTGGTTAGCTGGTCAGCTGCTCCGCTGCAGGTCTCTGGATATTGCTGACTAGGGCCCAGGCCGCAGATGAGCAAAGTAGCGCCTGTGGCCTGTGGGGGCCCAGTATCCTTCTGCACCCTTTGCTGAGTGCCAAAGGCAATACAGAGCACTTCACATGTATCACATCTCACTGAATTCGCAAGCCCTGAGCTAGGGGCTGTTGTCCCTGTTGTCTGTGAAGAAACTGAGGTTCAGGAAGGTGGACACTCCCCTAAGGCTGCACAGCAAGGAAGTGGGATGGTTGCGTTTAAACCCAGGTCTCCCCTCGTCCAGGGTGCGAGTTCTTCACCACTGGGCCCTCCTCTCTCATTGCCCTGCCACCTGCCCTGTCACTCAGCACATCCCCACGCCTGAGTCATCGGGAACAAGCCATCCTGGGTAATGGGCAGACAAGTTCCTTCAGCTCCTAACCTGTGGATGCAGACATGGCCCCAGACCCCCTGCCAGACTAAACCAGCTCCTGCCAGACTGAACCAGGCCAGCGGGGACAAAAGCCAGGCGATCCTGCTCTCCGAGGCTGTGTGTCTGAAACAGCAGCTGTAGCAGAAAGGACACACAGAGGACAGAACGCACCCAGCTGCTGAGCCAGCCTGGGAGTGTGTCACAGCACGAGGCGGCAAAGCCTTGTTCAAGGAGAGGGGCTCATGGCGCTCCAGCCAGCCAGCTGTGGTGACTGAGGGTGCAGCCATCCCAGGGGCCCCTCCAAAACCGGGTCCCCAGGGTACCCTCCCACAAGGCAGTGTGGGAGCTGGGAGTGCTGGGGGACATGTCCAGGGACACGTGTGCAAGGGGAGTTTGTCCTAATGAGGAGAACATGGCTGCTAGTTAGGCAAGGGGCGGGCGGGAGCTGCAGAGCTGATTGAAGGCAGGGGCAGGGGTCAGACAATTAGGCCCAGATCCGGCCGATTGATGTGAGTTCTGAGGCCTCAAAGCCTCCCTTCAGCCGGCTCCCTCTGCTCCCTCCTCTCCCTCCTCTTTCCTTTCTTCTTCTGCCCAAAGGCAGGAAGGATGGAAAGGCTTACACTCACTGTTACTATTATTAAACCCCGTGGCAGGCCGGCCAGACCCCAGGACTCCTGCCCACAGGGGGTACTCCAGGCTCTCAAGGGGCTCCTTGGGCCCCTGAGGGGGCATCTGGCCAGAGGCCAAGGCCAAGCCAGCTGAGCCCGGGGCAGAGTAACTGCTCCTGTCTCGCCTCAGGGTCTGGAGAGTGAATGGTGCTTCACAGCAGGAATTTGGACTCTGTACCACTATGGCCACATCCCAGAACCCGCTTTGACCATCACCTCTTATCAGCGACTTAGTTCTTTTCTACCGTGTCTGGGGGTGGGTGAGGGCGTGGTTCGTTCCCTCATACCCCAGCACAAATAGTCACCTGTACAGTCACATCAAAACCTTGTCCACGTGATGAGGATGACAGATCCACACAGCCCCACGGCGCTGTCACACACCCCAAAGCAGAGGTCGTCTGTGTCATAGTCACACATATCATCACAAGTTCTATATTTTAGCTGTATCCATAGGGTCTCACACAAAAGCCCTGACTGTCCCCACAGGACCCTAAGAATAGCTGTGGGAACAGCGGTCTGATCTTGGGTGGGGTTTACCGAGCCTTGCCAGCTCCCTGTGCCCGAGATAGGCGGAGAGAACCGGGACTGACCAGAGTGAGAGGAAGCCAGGTGGGGGGGGGGGTTGGTGGGGAGAGGAGGGTGGGAGCAGAGATAAATGTTAGCTCATTTCTTCCGTAATTAGTTACTCCCTCATCCCCGCGTTGTAATTGTGAACAAGCTGTAATGTTTAATTAGTCTGTAAATGAAACCCCAATTTCATAATGGCCTGGCTGACAGGGCTAAGTGAGCAGTGGGGGAGGTGGAGAGGAGGTGAGGGAAGGCCTGCAGGGGAGGCCGGCAGTGGGGCCGCTCCTCTTCGGCCCGGCATGGTCCCGTGGAGGGAGGCTTGTGGCCAGGTCCACGCTCGCACTCCCCCTGCAGCATCCTCTCCCAGGTCTTTCTTGCTAATGCTGCAGAGGGCACTCTCTCTGCTTCCCTCAGTTCTCGGGGTGGGTTGTGCAATCCCTGCCCAGGTGCTTCTGGCTGGAGAAGCTGATTCAGTGTGAGCCTAGCGGAGTGCTTCTCCCATGTCCTCTCCTCAAGCTGTCCTACGAAGAGACCTTTGCGTGCACGTTGGGACCCCAGGATCTGGTTCTGCACTCCCAAGGAAGCTGTCGGTTCCACCTCTAGCCCTCTGCTCTTCCGCATCTAACATCCTCGCAACACAGACACCGGAGGCCCAACCTCACTCTCCTCTCCTGAGATGCGATCACTGATCACCGCAGCCTGCGATGAACTGGAGCTGCCGCAGGGGGGAGCCCCTAGCCCCACTGCTGCCTCATTGGTCTCCTGTCTCCCTCACAATATCCTCACCGCCTGCACAAGCCTCTACCCTGCCTGCCGCAGCCATAAATCTCAATTTACGAGGGCAGCTCTGGTGGGGGAGGGAGGCAGCACTGCTAATGATGGCTCCTCAGCCGGATTTTTCATGTTGCACAGTCATAAATTTTTAAGAACAGCATGGGCAGCACGTTAGCAAGTTATCGAGGCTGCCTCCTTGCTGGCTGCCTAGCTCCGAGAGAAGAGCAGAGACCTGGAAGGGCAAAGGTGGCATTTGAGGCCAGGGTAGGGTGGGGCAGCTGGCAGGATCTGAAGGTGCCAGAGGAAGGCTGGGCTAGCTGACGGGCTCCGGTTGGGAGAACCTTGGCATCAGGCTGGGTAGTCTTGGCAGAGCAGCAGGAGCTAAGGATGAGCACCCAGGTAGAGACTCCTGGGCATGCAGACCATGGCGTGTGGGGAGCTGCTGATGGATGCCTCTGCTCCAGGACTTGACACCGTGATGTACGGGAAGCCTGGAGACATATGGATTTTCAAAGTGGCCACTTTGAATAGAATTACAAACCCTGAGAACGTGCACGGTGAGGCCTCTGCCCTGGCAGTGCCGCACCTCCTCCATAGACCAGGAGCCTCTGAGCACTGCCCAGCGCCAGGGTCCTGCACTGACTGAGGGAGCTTCTCCTTCTCCAGGATGTGCCGGAGCCAGGCCAAGCGGTCCTGAGGAGGTCCTCCTCCCTTTGGGCCTCTGCTTTGGCATCTATAAAGCGGGGTTAGTGATGTCTGTCACTTCTCAGGCTTCCCGAAAGTGAGGCCTTGAACCTTGAGTGCATGTGAGCGCCCACTCTAACGGGGATTCTCTAATGGGACGTGTCTGGGGGAAAGGTCTACACAGGGCCTGCACCGAGGCCGGCACTTTGTTCAGTCATTCATTCAGAAAATGTTTGCCGGGCCTTGGAGGCTCGGGCAGTTCCTTCCTGGGGAGTGATGGGAGCATTTTGGCTGAGATGTCATTGTCCCAGGCCTGTCCTCTCGTGGGGACAGCTAAGCTTTCAGGGTGCTGAGAAGTCCACCCAGGATTCTCCACAGGCTCCAGTGCACGTGGTCACTGAAGCGTCCTGACATTTAACCAGTTGATGGTTAAAAACTTTGACCCTCTTAAGGGCCCTAGCTGGAAGCTAGCATCCACGGGAGATGGTGGGCCTAGCACCAGGGACTGTAGCACTGAAGACTATAAGCACAAGGTCAAGAAATCAGAAGCCATTGAAGTCACTGGAGCAGAGTAAGTGTTCTAACTGCTCAGGGTGATCCTGTGAGGGCCCATCAGGACAAAGGCAGTTACTTAGCCCCGAGGGCCACGAGGCGAGTCTTTGGGGAAGGCTCTGTCTCCCTGAGCTCGGACCTCTTCCTGCTCCTTTTTCAAGCTGCTGTCCCACTCCTCCCTACAGTCCAAGCCCTTTCCTCACCTCTTGGAACCTCGACTGCCTTCTCCCACCTCAGCGCCCTCACTTGTGGCTTTTAGTCCCTACTGTAAGCTCTGTGTTTGCACCTTTTGGCCTGCTTGTCCCAGAGGTCAGCGTGGTGCCTGTTTGCCCAGGGAAGCCTTGATTCCTAGATTTGGGTAGGTCCCTTTCACCATCATGTGGCTTCTTGAGGCACTCTGCCCTGGCCTTTTTTGGCATTGGGTTACAGTTGTAATTAAGAAATTACTTGCTTGACAGTTGTCTAATACCTCTTGCCCCGCTAGAGTGTAAGTTCCCTGAGGGCAAGAACTTATTCCTGTTTTGTTCAGCATGCATTTCCAAAACATAGCACAGCGTCTGACAAGTGTAGGCAGATAATAAATAGAATGTGCTGGTCGGAATTGAGCTAAATTGACTTGAGGTGGCCCTGGACCATCCTGGGTGCCAGGGCAGAGAGAGGTGGCTAGGAAGTGCCTGGAGCTGAGGTGCTTCCCATTAGTCCTCATGATTAATTCACAGCCACACTGTGATGGAGTGGGCTTGTCCCCAGTCAGCGCCTCCGCTGGGGCCCACCTGTTAGCGACAAACAAACAAAGGGGATAAATAATGCATTGGGAGCTGAGCCAGGCAAGGCGGCGGTTTTGAAATTAATAGGGATTAGCCGAGCAGCTTGAGGATGAAATATTTACCAGGTGGGACTGGGCTTGGGGAGGTAGCCCCCCTGTCTAGAGTCCCTAGGCATCGTTTAGCCCTTCTCTAGGGCATCAGTGGCTGGGACTGGGGAGCCCCAACACTACCCCTGCCACCCTTGCCCCTGGCAGAACAGGTGGGCTAAGGCATCAAGAACTCAGGTCCCTGGCTCACTCCTGAAATGAGAGATCTTGAGCTTTGAGGTAATGGAGGTGTGGGAGAGCCAAGCCTCTGGCCCTTTGGAGGCCAGAGACAAGGATGGTGATTGACTGTCTGAGCTGAGCATGTGGGTGGCGAATGCAAGGCCTGTCATCTTGCCTGTCCGGCCTCCCCTCTCCTCCCCTTCCTCCCATTCCCATGCATCTCCTAGGTGTCGCGTGCAGATAGCCCCTCAAAGTGGTTGTGGTTTAAGAGGGGTGACAGGCATTCACAGTAGGGTACACTAGGCGCTGTGGGGATGTGCAGAAAAGGATGTGCATGTAAGGTCAGGGGCAGGGAGAGCCTCCAGAGGGAGCAGGAGCCAGCCAGGCCCCTGGGCAGAGGGGAACGCCAGATGGGGAGCAAGGTGCTCCTAGGCCCAAGAGGACGTGTGAGAGAGGTGGGAGCTGGAGAAGCCTGGACCCTCCGGGCTCTGCACAGGAAGGAGGCTGCTGGCGTGGGAGCAGCGAGGAACCATGGGAGGTGGTGGCAGTTTTCATTCTTAAGACTTCTTACTTTGATAATTTTTATATTTGTAGAGAAGTATCTGTATATCACATCTCCCGTTTCCCCTTAAGTTAAAATCTTGCATGGTTCGGGGGCCGGGGAGTTAGCTCAGTGGTTCCGGCGCCTGTCTTGCAAGCGCAAGGACCCGGGTTCGATTCCCCTGTAACCACATACAATACTGGGTGTGGAGACCCACACCCAGCAGCAACCAGTACCACATACCACAGTGCCGGGCGTGGTGGCTCACGCCTGTAATCCCAGCACTCGGGAGGCAGAGGCAGGAGGATTGTGATGTGAGTTGGAGGCTGAGCTCAGGGCCAGCCTGAACCACAAAAAGGGAGACCCTGTCTCAAAAAACCTAAAAAAAAAAAAAAAAATCTTGCATGGTTAAAAGTACAATTGCCAACACATAGAACCTGCCATCGGTACTGAAACCACAGGAAGGCCTGGGTTTACTTTTACCATGGTTTCCATTGATGTCCCCTTTCTGCCGAAGATCGCTGAGGAGTTTTAGGACAGGGGCTGAAAGGACCAAATACATGGTTTGAAACATTGTGGAGAAGGAGCAGGAGCACTGGCTCACTTTGATGAGAGACAGTGGCCCAGGCTGTGGCGGTGTGGCGTTGTGGCGGTGTGGCGTTGTGGCGGTGTGGCGGGAATTCAGGTTTAGCCCGTATGGGAAATATAACTGAAGCCCAGGGAGAGGATAGAGATGGAGCAAGGGCCAGTGACTGCTCTAAGGTGGTCGGAAGAGAAGTGTTCACGGGAACCAGGCCCGAGGATGGAAAGAGGGTGATATGGCTGAAGCCGAGGAATGAGAGCTGCGAGGGGCGAGCAGGCTGCGTGGCAGTCACACTCCTGCGGGCTGTAACCCTCCAGGGGACGGTCCCTCGGCAAGGCGCATGTTAAGATGGCCCGAGGTTGGCTGGGGTGCTGGCCAGAGGGGAGGAGTGAAAGGGAGTCGTGCCCCAGCGGGCATGACTGAGGGTCTAGCAGAGTGCAGGTGCGGGGTGCAGCGCAGACAAGTGCTGAGCCGCATGTGGGGGCAGGGAGCTAGGCGGTGCCCGGACCTGGGAAGCCTGGCTGCTGGAATAGCTTCCAATACCCACAAGGTGGACGATGGTCTTCCGAAGTGACAGCAGCATTGGCTGCCTGCTACGGCAGGGTGCCGGGAGAGGGCACTGCAGGTGCAAGACAGGGCCTCTGCACGGCAAGGGAGAAAGGAGTTGAGGACATTGGCAAGAGAAAGTATGAAATGATAGACCGTGAAATCCAGGCTCCAAAGGAAGGTGTAACCTTCTTGTCGCTGGGATAGGAACTCTGTGGTACACACTCGGGGCTCATGCTCCCTCTTCCTCACGGAGTAGAGCCCCTGTGAGCAGGCCATTCTGTGTCCCGTTTCTCACTCAGCTAGATGGCGCCGTCTCTCTAGGCTCTGTCAGTAGATAAGAGGCTGTGAGGTGTGTGGAAGGAGCCCCTAGGAACGACGCCCACATCCAAACAGCTCGGTTAGAATGTGTCGTACCGCTGCCTTTCCTGCCTTTTCCTTTTCTCTAGAGTGTGGATACAATAGCTGGAGTTTCGAACATGAAATAATCCGAGTATTAGAAGCTACAAGCTGAGAAGGAGAGAACGAAACAAGGAAGCATCTGAGTCTGATGACTCTGCAGCCCCAGGGCTTTAGTCAGCCCGTAGGGCAGCCACATCGGCACCTTGCTCCATTTATTCTCCTCCTTCTCTTGCTTTCTCATGGGTTTCAGTGTAAACTGACTGACATGGCCTTTTTAGTGATGTGAGATGCAGTGAGAGAGAGTCTGATCGAATGTTCCAGTAGAGACTCAGAAGGGTTTCTGACTCCCAGCCTGAAGTAGCAGGTCCTCAGACCCTCACCTCACCCCTCCCTCAGTCGGGTCCACTCTGCATCTCCCTGGTCCCTGCGCCAGTCCCCACCTGCCTCCCAGTTCTGTATCAGCCAGGGTCCTTTCAGCTAAATGCAGGGCAGTCCGTAGGTTATCCAGTTTAAAATATCTTTAATAACAAGGGGATTTATTGCCTCACAAAACGAATTTGGAGGTAAGGATATTCTAGGACTGGTTGTTTCCGCATCTCAGCCATGTGGGGGACACTGTCCCCGCCATTCCTTTCTGTTCTTTTATCTTCAGCGTGGTCATCACAAGCTAACTCCCCTCCCGGCTGGGAATGGCTGCTGTAGTCCCATATACTATGGACATGTGGAAGAACATCCAATAGAACGTGAAGGTCAATTTCCTTCTCATGCTTCTGTTTTTAAGAGTGAAGAACATTTCCGTAACAGTCTTTTCTTGAACTTACTTGCCAATATGGCAAAGGAGACAGAATCACCAGAAATGGCTCTGAATGGGGAGCAGTAACCTGCGCACGGGAAGGAGTGACTAGTGGGCTCTGTCCAGTGTAGCATAAGGGTCTGCAGTGAAAAGTGGACAAGAAAAAGTGAAGGCCAGACAGATGGGTCTCTAGAGAGACAGAGGTCATGGTTTCAAAGTTTCAGTGAATGGAAAAGTATAAAATTGTCTGAGTCAGCCAGGCACATATCTATAAATCCTAGTACTCTGAGAGGCTGAGGCAGGAGGACCACAAATTTGAGCTCAGCCTGGCCAATGCAATAAGTCCCTGCCTCAAAATGAAAAGGGCTGGGGATGTACCTCATTGTGAAAGCCCTGGGCTCAGGCTGTAGCATGGCAAATATTAGACAGACATATATATGTACGTATGTACATACATACATACATACATACATAGAATTTAAGATATTTGAATGTAGTATATTAAGGGAAAAGTGAGGGATGTTTAAAATGTTGAGACTTATTGTGGAAGTGGGTAGAAGGAAAGATAACAAGTCTTAGTACTGAGGTCCAAAAATAAGGCTGGAATGTGGAGGCCGGAGAATGTGGACTGTGGAATGTGGAGGCCGGGGAAGGAAGCAGTCTGGGCTGAATCGGCAGTACTGGCCCACAGGAAAGCTCCCAGCGAGGCTGCTGATCCATGGTCAGCCCAGGTCACAGCCTTGGAACTCTTCAGGTACCCAAAGCAGCCCAGGTGAGGACCCAATTACTTTGCATCTCTGCTCCCATTTTGGAACCAGTCTTGGATAATGAGGCCATTTGGGGAGGGAGTGAGGCCCTGACACCTTCTTCTTAGAAACACTGAAGGACCTAGAAAAGTGCCCCGTGAAAGAGTGCGAACGCAGGGTCATCTGGGGGCTTGGACAGCAGCTGTGACCACCAGGTCTGAGATTTACCGCTCTGTTTTCAGTTGCTGCCTTCCCTCAGACCTCCCAGCCAGGTCCTTTTCACTTGGCCACAGGAAGTCTTGGTCCCCTGCTGCTTAGGCCGGGGCTTCCTAGAGCCAGGAGAAAGGTGGAGCTTCCTGTCCCTCCACCTGGATGGGGCCCGGGCTGGGAATGGGTTGGGGGAGGCAGGCATCCATTGTAATGGCCAGAGCAGCCGCCCTGTTACTACGGCGTATTTCACTTTTAATTCTGACATATAATGTAATGATCTTTTTTAAGGCCCGATGATATTATCTGCCTGACTAGATTATTGAGTCTTCATCATCTCCAGATAAATTTATGGCCAGGACGAGGCTTAGGATTTATCATCAGTCAATAGAGCTCGATACTCTAACAAGGCGTGTAATAAGATATACATATTTAATGATCCAAGGGGAGGAGCGCTAATGGGAGCCCAGAGTGAGCGGTCCAGGGGCCAGAGTGCTGCCCTAGGCTGCCATGGCTGTAGGAACATGGATGGGTCCTTGACCTGTGGTCCCCCATGCTGGTCTTTCTCAGCACTGTCTCGGCTTTTCCTTCCCAGGACCCCAAGGGGAAGCAGGGAGGGAAGGAGGGGCAGCGCTCAGGCCAGAGCCGGAGCCGGGCCTAGGCGTCTCCAGCAGGAAGGGTGCATGTACCCTTGGAGACTCCTCTCCCTGGTAGGCCCGGGAAGGGCTAGGTGTCCTCAGACCCTTCACCCAGGCCTCTGAGCACTGGGGTGGGCCCACAGGGAGGGAGTGGTGGGGCTGTGTGCCCAGCCTGCGCTGATGGTGACGGATGGTTTTTCATTATAGCCTCTCAGGTCCTGCCCGCGCCCTGTGTGGAAATTCTATTTATTCCCTAATTTGTAAAAATTCCCTCTTTATCTGATCCCAATCAGGGCGGGGTAATTGGCTCTCTGGGGCAGCGGCTGGGGTCCTTGATGAAGAGCTATGTGGATGTACCCAGCCCGGCCCCCACCCGGCCTGCCACCAGGGCCCACAATTAATAATGATTTGCAAATGGCAGACAAGCAATAACACAGAAAGATGTGGCGTCCGCACTGCCTCTTCATTTCCTCCCCTTGCAGATATAAATGGCCACAGAACAAAAACCCACCACTATAAATTCTGGAATTAGTTATTCACCGGCATAAATGGGGCCCGGAGCTACCAGCCTCTCTCCCTGCCACCCTTCTTGCCTGCTTTCCATGATCCAGGTTCCAGCCCTTGGTGTGTCCCCGAGTCTGGCCCCTGCCTCTTCTGCCCCTTTGACTCCTACTCAGCTTCATACGCCACTCTAGCAACTCCTTGTGTCACAGGACTTTGCAGGGTCACCTGATCTGGGTATATAGTAGCCTCCTCTGAAGCAGCATGAACTAGCAAGAAGGATTAGCCCTCTGCTTCCTCTCACTGACCTGCCTGGCTGCCCGATTTGGCTCCCGTCCCCGTCTGCACTGGTGTTTGAATGGAGGTGACGTCTCTTGCCAGGCTTGGGAGTCTGGATATGGGATGGTCTTGGGTGTCTTTGGCACTTAGGACCCGTCCAGCCATTTGTCTGGCCAAGTCTAAGTTGGGCTTCTGATAGCCAAATGTGGTATAACTGACTTCAGGAGTTGGATGCTTACTGGTCAGGCAGCTCGGGGATGTTGGCACAGGCATTTCCTGGGCACCATGCCCTCTCGGCCAGGCGCATCATCCCCCCCGCCCCCCAAGTGCCTGTGAGCTGGCGGGTAATGGGCGTGTAATGGCCTCATTTCCATGCCCGGCCTCCAGGAGCGGCGGTAAGTGTTTGATTGCCTTAATTTCCAAACACATCATTATCCTAGCTTTACCAGCGCTTAATAAACACTTTATGAGGATTTTTTTAAAAACATCTTCAGTCCGCATACTTCTCTGAAGTGATAAACTCTAATTAAGTCTAATATTTAAAAATATGGTAATGGTGAGTTGTTTGAATAAGTGGACTGCATTTCTGTAATTTCATTATTACGTAAAACACGCTAATTATTTGGAGCGCGCTTATTACGGAGAGAGAAATCGCCTGCTAATCAAGATGAAATTGCCTTTTCCCCTTATTGTGGAACCACCGTCATCCTTCACCATCAGCCCTGTGGCACCTCCAGGCACCTCAGTGGGGTGGAGGGGGCGGAGGGGAGGGGCTGAAAGAAAGGGTCACTTTGGAGTCGAGGCTATAAGGATCCTGTCTAGTGGGAGGGGCAGGAAGATGTAAGAGCCTTGCCTGAGGAGAGAGAGTATGGGTGGGAAATGTGTCCGGTGGGCCGTAAATGTGGGACCAAGGGACTTTGAGCCAAGTTGTGGGGTGATGAGGAATACAAGGATATTACTGTTGGAATAACGGTCTTATCGGATGTTACTGGAATAACGGCATTAATGATAACCCAGATGCTGGTTTTAAGCATTTCGCAAATAAAAATTCATTTCATCTTTTTTAACAATCCTTAGAGGGAAGTAGTTGTTATAATTGCCATTACTATTCCCATTTTAGAGAATAAGGAATCAAAACACAGAAGTTAAATAAAGTTCAGGAACTGGCTCGAGTTCACACAGTAATTATGTGGTAGAATTTGCATTCACACTCAAGAGTCTGAGGGTAGACAGGGTGCTCTTCCGTGTCAGGCTGGTGTTCCCTGCCTTGGCCCCAGGTGATCTTCTGAAGTTCCCATGTGATGCTGCACCCTAAACTGCAGCCAACTGTAGCTCGAGATGCTGACTCCACCGCAGAGCTGCCAGATGTAACAAGTGAAAATACAGGACACCAGGCCAATCTGAATTCCAGGTAAACAACAAATAAGTTCATAGTGTAAGTATGGGCCTGTTCACAGCAGTTTGCTGCAGGGCAGCACCCCCGCCAGGATTTCCAGATACGCAGGCAGAGGTGTTTACGAAAGGAGGCTCTAGGACATGACACACTCAAGAGTTTTTGCTCCTTCTTCCTTGTACTCATTTCTTCTCCCTCCCCAGCCCTGCACCCCATCTTTACTGGTCTCTGTTTGAAGGCCTCTGGCCCATCCCTCACCTGTTCTGGAGATCAGAAAGTGTCTTACCAGGCAGAGATTGCCAGGCGGTCAGCGGGCACTCCTGCAGACCTCGATATATCTGCCGGTTGTTCAGGCCATCTTGCCTCTTCGCCATGAGGTCAGCAGCTTGCCATCTTGCTGGTCCTCCTGTTTCTCCTGCTTCTTTTACCCCTTGGATCACTTCATGCCATTTTCTTTCCTGGTTCCAGTAAACCCACATGTGAGGATCATGTATGATAGAGGTGTCATTTGAGAAAGGTGTGGAAAGTGTGGACAGTTCCCTCTGTGCAGACAGGACGGTTGGCTCTCTTTTAGGAACGTGCCTAGACGTTCAGTTTCTTAGCATACACAAACACAAATTCCAGACAGATTGTTACCTGTAAAACTTAGATGAAAGTATTAGGAGAAAATATAAGATTTTTTGTTTTTCTTCTTAGAACACTGGCATAAGGAAAGCAAGCAAGATACTAAGCCTCAAAGTCATAAGGAAATATCTGATAAATTTAGATGTCCCTTAGGAATCTTAATTCAGCCAAAGCTAAGTTCATCATCTCTCTCCGAAGATTGGACCTTTGCAGGGCTCCAACTTGTTCATTCCTCCCCCAGTCTTCCCAGTCCCCTCAGTAAGACTTGCTCATTCTCCTTCTGCACCCTATCACTGTATCTACACCATCCCTCCTGCTGCTGGAGTTTCTTCCTCCTTCTGGGCCTCTTTGTAGCTTGGCCCAATCTGCCAAGCAATCTCTCTGCCTTTACGGTTAACCCCTCCGATCCTGTCTTCCCCTATCTAGCATAATTCAGAACCACAGATCTGGCCCAGTCGTTCCCGTTCTTACACGTTAGTGTCTCCACCACATGACCAGAGAACCTTGAGCTCTTCAGCATAGCTTTTGGGTTCCTCGGGGTTCCCTCTCGCTTCCCACATTACCAGCATCGTATCTGGTCACTTCTTGCTGCTTGTTCTTTATCATCCCTCACCTACTTGCTAACCTTAATTTTGGGGATGCCCCTGCATTTTATCTCCGGAAATGTGCCTGTACTGTTCATTGTTGAACCTCAACTTGTCCGGCTAACCTCCCCATCCTAAGACCTCTGCTTACCTTTGTCCGGAAGTCCATTCGTAAGCCTCAGACCGTACTGGTCGGCTTTTCTATACCTTCTTTTCTGATAGCACCACACCCTAACAGGGCAGTTTCTGAGCTCAAGGACAGGGAGCTACAGGGCCTTAGACATCCTGAGATTCCACATGGCCCACTGTCCCAGAAAATGAAAGAATACGTGGTAGCTGAATGAATGTCTCATGTGTTTCCTGGACCCTGTCCCTCTGTGGGTTTCCTAGGCCCAGGCCCTGCTTCCTGTCCTCTCCTCTGCCTTTCAGTTCTGAGAGAAGTACAGGTAACTGGAGCATGCCAGCCTGTGTGTGAACTCTTGCTGGGTGTCCTAGGAGATCTCAGCCACCCTTCGACTGCTCCCTTGCCAAGCAGACACTTGACTGCCCTTGAGTCCAGCCAGCAAACACATCCTTCCTTGTTCCCTGCTAGCCCTGCTTGTCTCCTCTCTGAAGGCTTTATGCAGCTGCGCCTCTTCCTTTATGGACTTGGCAATATGAAAATATTACCAGCATTAAGAATATTAGTGATCAGAAATTGGGGGGCAGTCATCTTGTCTCACACTGATAACCTTGCAGAGTTGTGTTAACTTTCCAGAACTGATGGTGAGGAAGATCTGCTCTGTAGGCCACCCTTGTGGCTGCTCTCTGTGGTCTCCAACACAGCAGTCTCAGGAACTCAGGTTCCAGAAGACAAAGCTGCTAACCCAGGATGCCTTCCCCAAGAAGCTGTCTTGTCACTAGGCTCATTTTACTGCTCTCTATTTTGGGCCAGTTAAAAGGCCCCGATCTGTGTCTGGTGCTGCTTTTGCCAAGTGTCCTTATCTTTTAATTGTGTCACTGATTTCTATTTCTTACTTGGTTAGTAGTTTGCATTCTTATTTATTTATTTATTTATTTATTTTTGTGAGATATGGTCTTGCTTTGTAGTTTAGGCTGGCCCTGAGGTCACTATGTAGCCCAGGCAAGCCTGGAACTCACAGCATTTCTGCCTCTGCTTCCTGAGTGCTGGGATTACAGGTGTGAGCCACCATGCCTGGCATTGTGGTATGTGGTTACTGGGGATTGAAGTTGGGACCTTATGCTTGCCAGGCAGATGCTGGAACCACTGACCTAAATCCCTGGCCCTGCACTGACTCTTATCAAAGCGCCAAGGTTTTTTTGTTTGTTTTAAAGAGAGTCGTGGGCTGACATCCTGTAACTGTCACTCCACTGAGAGGTAAGCTGGAAGAAGTTCCTCCTTCCCTCCGGTCTCTGTGTTGTGGTGGACCAGTTGCAACAAATCAGACTTCAGAGTCCCCAGGAAACAGGATCAGTAGTCAGAGGGGTGGAGTGAACAGCATCTGATCTCATCAAGTGTACTGGCCCATCTGTCATCTGTGCCATGGACTGTACGGCATCTACTTTCTCACCGTCGGGTCACCCAGAGAACTAGTGTCCTGGCCTCCTCTTTGGCAGAGAAGAGGAATTCCCGACAGAAAGATTGGCTTGTGCAAAGCTGTTGGGTACACACCCTGTTCAGTGTTCTCAAGGATGCTGAGGCCACTGTCACCCCTAGTGGAGAAACCTGAAGCTTAGATAAATGAAGCCCTTGTTGAATGTCGGGCAACCAGTGGGTGAAGCCTGGAACAAGTTTGTCTGACTCGAAAGCCCACTCTGTCCTTTTCTAAAGGTAGTCAGACTTTATTCCTTGAGGCAGAGGTTAATTTTAGCAGAGGCTTTAAGTCAGTGCAGAGTGTAGACTTGGAACAGAGGGCAGGGAGAGTGAAGGGATTGAAGAGAGAAGGGCCCGCTGGGTATCATTTTGCCTACAAGAGGGTGGGTTCCAGGGGCCAGGTGCAGGCAAGCTTTTGCCAGCCTAGTGAAAGGAAAACAGACGACTGGTGAAAAAGGAGATCAAGTCTGCCTGAGTCCATATTAGGCTGGAGTGCAGAGGGCTTAGGTTTCTCCTTTGCCGTTCGCTGGTGTGGAGAACAAGGGTAAGAGGGACCTTGAGGGGAAATGTTTTCATTACTGGAAACGCTTTGAGTCTTTATCTGGAGATGTTTGAGAAGCACTTGAATTGTAACGTGGTGCTCAGGAGAGGGGTCCAGGGCTGGGAGGGGTGAGCTTCAAGGGCAGCAGAAACCTAGAATTGGGATGAGGGCACCCAGCATGCATGTAGCACTGGGAGAGGTCACTGGCAGTGTGGTGCATGGGGACTTCCTCCTGGTACAGACAGGAGATTATTGCCGCCTCGAGGATGGGCTGGTGGCCTGAGGGTCTGGGCTGGGACATTCACTTGGGTCAGGAGACGCAGATTGAGCGATTTGTCCAGCAACGAGGGAGGAGCCAGATGAAGTCAATAGAAAACTAATTTTCTTTTCTGCTGGAAGAAATGAGGTGTGTGGCCACTGGATAATTGCAGATAACGAGGGGACTTATTCTTAATATGCACAACAACCGTCATCCCCAGAGTGCAGGAGATAGGAAGGACTGGAGGTGCTCGGACAGGGCTAGGCTTGTTTAAGAGAGAAAGTCATGGCCCCTCCCCCTTCCAGCCTTAGTCCATCAAACACCGAGCCCCTCCTGTCCCAGCCCCCACGTCCTCCCCACACGGCACAGGCACACACACTAAGGGAGACAAATGACGGAGCCTCAGCTGAGCAGGGCGCGTGTCCGGCCCATAAACCACAGGGATGGGTCACGTCTGGAGTTGCCATGGCCGCCAATACACACCCATCTGTCTTTCCACCATTCTGTCTCAGATCAACCCTCATGGCTTTCTGAGTCCTGGAAGAACACGGTGTTGTCTCCATACCTATGCTGCCAAGGTTCACACGTTGACTGTTCTAGTTAGGATCTGCTGAGCTGTCTGGCTAGGGACAGACCCTTGCCTGATGGAAGGTCCCCCGCCTCAGCCCCTTCTTCCCAGCTCAGGGGTGTGGTGTGTTCCCTTTTCCTAAGCTGAAGTGCTCACAAGAGGGACGGGGCCTTCAGTGGAAGGGAAGGTCCTTGACAGATGCAGGGGCCTCCTGACCCCACCTTGACCTTACCACCCCCTCCCACTAGATTATGACATCGATGTACAATATCTCTGCAATCACAGCATCGATCCCAGGAGGGCTGGTGGCAGCTGAGGTCCTGCTCATGGCCTAGGAGCACTGAAGGGAGGTAGGAAAGGAGTGGGAAAGGCAGGTGAGAGGAAGGCAGGTTGGTGGTCTGTGGTGAACTCAACTGAAAAATGCAGCTACTTGGGTGGTTTCTGTACTAGGCCGACTTTAGTGACAAGCCCGGTGCAGCTGCCCCGCTGTAGGTGGTGGTGACCCATGACCCAGAGTAGCTGCAGCCTCCAGGGTGTTGGCATACTTCAGAGCACGAAGTTTTCTCAGGGACCCACTTTAGAGAAAATGCTTGTGATGTAGTGTGTCACAGAGATGTATTTCACCTGGACTGTGGGGGGAAGCAGGGCCAAAAAAGTGACCAGCACCCAGTTCTGAGCCTACTGGGAAAGGGGCAGGACTGACATACCCATGCATGTGGTAGAGGGCTGATGGCCCGGGCTGGGAGAGCAGCCACACACCTTGTCTGGGGCCACACAGGAACAGTCCACGGGGTGGGTGTGTCTCCTAGAGCTCTGGCCTGGCAGGCCTGAGCCTTGTGCCTTGTCACCAGTGATTATGGCCTGGGCCACATCTCCCACACACGCACAAGTGCCAGCAAAGTCACCCTGGCCGTGGGCGTGATGAATGGCCGCACAGTAATGAAATGGAGACATCAAGGCGGGTGGCGGGAAGACGGAGTGTGGCGGACGGGCCGTCCCCACGCAGCAGCAACAAGAAGGATCGCCCAGCGGCCGGGGGCCGTCAAGGGAGAAATTACACATTTACTCTGCCTTTTTCTTACTGCGACGGCGCCCATATATCACCACTGGGGCCAGGACAGGACACGCTGGCCAATTTCCAACATGAATTATGGGACTGAAAAGCATTGAGACCAGACTTCCTGCTGGCCCAGCATCACCCAGCCCAACCTGAAGCCAGAGATGCAGCCACAAAGGCCAGGACCCCTCTCGTGCCCATGGCTCCTAAATGTGACCCTCCTCCCCACTCCCACCTTTGTATGGACACCTACGGGATGCAGGGAAGGGGCTGGGGCCCACCTAAATGTCTGTCTTCTCTCTCTAGATGACTGCAAGAACATTGCCAACATTATGAAGACACTTGCCTATCGAGGCTTCATCTTCAAGCAGACATCAAAGCCATTCTGATTGGCTGAGGACGGGATGGGGCAGGACGGAGTAACTGCTTGGCCCAGCCCAGAATCCTCCTCTCCCTCACCAGAGGGGAAGAGGGAGAGTGGCACAGCCCTGCGCCCAGAGTGTCCCCCAGCTGCCCTGTGGACTTATGTCCTGGGCAAAGGCTTAGCCACCTGGTCCCTCTGGAGCAGACACTTTGTGCCCCCCACCCCTCAGTCTCAGCCCAGTGTTAGCCCTTCCCACTGTGGGCCTGGGCTAGGAGACCCAGGCACTCACTGCCTCCTCCCTGGTACACAGGCTTCTGCTGGGGCTATCCAGCCCCGCTGTGTCCCTTCCCATCTCTAGTGCATGGTGTGTGGTGCCCTCAGGGCTCCAAGACAGATCAGGCCCCACCTTGTATCTACCCCCAGCCCTGCTGTGAACGTGCCACTGAATAAAGTCGGGGAAATGAGGCCCTGGCGTGTGTGTGCAATGGCTGCTGCTGTGCTAACACTGCCTGTCAGGCTGTAAAGATGGAGCACAGTCAGCACTGTGTGATGACAATGGGGTGTGTGACATCCCATGAGGAGGCACAGCTCTGGAGCTATGTGGATGTCTCAGAAGGCACCGCTGTGTGCAGGGCCATCAAGAGCATAACACCATGGTGGGGGTCAGGGGCCCCGATGATGGGGTTAGGGGATGTCACCAAGAGCCTGATAGCAGGCCAGCCCTGACCACCGCCTGCAGACAGTAGCTGAGGGCCAGCTCCCCATAGCAGCACCAGGGTGTGGCAAAGAAGTGGGAGTAGCCCAGTCCAAGTCAGCAGTTCTATTTACATCACAGCACCACATGCACCCCAGGTGGCCTCACGGCTTCTTGGCTTTCTTCACAGAAGATGAGCTGGACGCCGATTCCCGTCGCTTCCTCTGAGGAGACAGAGAAGGTGCTGAGGTCAGCGGGCCCACAAGGCCGGAGTCAGGCTTGGTGTGCATGTTTCACATTCTCGGCAAGATGACACTCGCTGGCCAACCCCTTCCCGCCCTCAGCCCCAGACCCCCAAAGGCAGGAAGCAGAGCCTGAGTGCACATAGGCCCGCTCAGAGGGCTGGACACACTCCCAAGCCCTCTGGGTCCTTACCGAATTGGGCGTAAGGGGTGCACCCACGACATCAATGATGGTGTCCTTGGTGGGGTCAGGGCCAAGCCCAGGTTCACACACTGCTGGCTCAATAGAGGCTGGTACTGGGCCTGTTGCTGGTGTGGCAGGGCCCCCAAGGACACCTGCCCGGGCCAGTGCTTCGTGCCGGTGCCGCAGCATCTGTAGCTCATACTCACAGTTGGCACAGGCCTGCTTGAGCTCATAGAGCAGCACTAGGTCACTGCGCAGCTCGTTGAACATGTGCACCAGTTCCTCGGTGGGAGTCGGGCTCAGCTCTGTAGGCAGGGCGGGGTGGGACTGTGGTCAGGGCTGTGACATAAGGTGCCCTCTCCGGCCCAGCCTTTCCCCGCAGCCCAGGAGGGTGTGTCCCGAGGCCCAGCCCCACACTCACCCACACCGAGCTCCAGCAGCATCTGTTCCAGGGCCTTGATCTTCTTCTGACCCACAGAACTGGGCAGCTTCATCTGCAAGGACACAGATACCTGATGCCCTTCCCCCAAAGAGAGGTTTAGGGTGAAGGGGGCTAAAGACAGCAGAGGTTGGGGTTTGGGGATGGAGGTGGCTGTGAGCCAGAAAAGGAAATAGCTAGGAAGTAGAAAATAGTATAAAAGCCATGACCGTAGCCTAACCACATGCCCATGTGATCCTGGGAAGGCCATTTGGGTCTATCGCTTCCTCTCCTGTTGCTCCAGCTCCCACAGCTGCAGTACTTAGGCTACCTGGAGCACAGGCTCATACAAACCGAAGAGGTGAGTCATGTACCCGCTGGCTCCGCAGCGTGACACCTGCGGACTTGAAGTCTGGAAACTTGATGCCTGCAGTCTCGGGAACGGCCTGCGGAGGAGTTGGGGTGGACGTGTCACAGCGAGCGGGCCCGGGGTCAGTCCCAGCGCCTCACCAACCCCACAGAGGACGGCCCATGCCACGCTCCACCCAGAGCCAGGTGGCTCGGTCTCCGCACCGGCTTCTCAGCCTCCTTCTTCTGGGGCAGCTTCTTCTTGGGGGCCTTGCGTTCTGTGCGCCGCTGTTCTGCAGTGGTATCCGCCGCAGTAATCAGCTTCTGCAGGTCTTGGCTGCGTTTCTCCCGCTCCTTCTTCCGGGCCTCGATCTTGCGCAGCTCCTGTAGCAGGTACTCCTCCTCTGCCACCTAGAAAAGCGAGACACAGACGTGTGAAGGCAGGTGCAGGGGAGGGTACCCAGGGGGCTGGGCTGTCTGGAAGGGCTCAGAGAAAGGAACAGGAGGGCAGGGAGATGGCTGGGGAAAGGCGGGAACAGGCTAGGGAAGAGACAGGTGAGGGCACGGCGGATGGAGGCACTGGGCGAGGGCCTTGGGGCAGGGTGAGAGGTGTGTGGAGCTCAGAGCTGACCTGCTCTGGGGTGCGGTTATATAGACGCTCGAGTTGTTCCTTCCGCCGCCGCTCATGCCCAGCATCAAATACTGGTATCTTGAGGTCTGTACCTGGCACAGCCCGCACATTGGCAAGCTTGGCACAGATGTGATAGTACCGCTCCTTCAGGTCCTCTACAGAACGCTTCTGAGGATTGAATGGGCAGGAGATGAACACTTGGGCACATGGAAGGGGTACCATGAAGGCAGGACTGGGCACACGTGCAAATGCACACAACTTACCTTGAACTGCTGGTGGTCATACCGGTCATGGATAACTACAAAACGCAGGTCAAAGCGGCGGCTGAGGTCAAAGAGGTGGTCGGTTTCTGCCTTAGTCCAAGCGTCATCGTGGAGGTAGAGCTGATACTCCTGCTCTGAATACACTGGCACCTGCACAGTCTGTTGGCACAGAAAGACACAGTAGGGCCATGCCCATCTCATGTCATGTTCAGGGTGCTCCACCCTGGGACTACACCCCTTCCCTTGGGCTGTGCCAGTCCCTGGACTATACAGAAGCAAATCCTTCACCTGGGCCCCTGCAGAAGGTAGTCTAGAGTAAGGAAAGAACAGTCCGGGTGTCTGACTAGTGGCCCTTGAGGCTCTAAGATTACAGATGGCCTGACTCATTCCCAGGGCAATTTCACCTGTCTTCAGCTCCAGAAGGTAACAGGCCACAGCTCGTGGCCCCAGGGTAAAGGTGAGGTCCCCACTTGTAAGCACTTTGTGGAGTCCAAAGGTCAACTTTGGAGCTGGACAGATGGCTAAATACACCAATGCAGGAAGAAGGCTCAGGAGCCCTTCACAGGAGTTACTCTAAACTGAGGCACTCCTGCCACCCAGTGGTAACTGTGGGACTTGCTGCTCTCTGAGCTCTCCTAGGCCACATACCGTACAAAACCTGGACTGAATTCTAGTTTCAACAAATGCAACCCTGCCAAAACCCCTTCCTGCCTACACCTCCCCAGAGATAAAGAACACCACTACAAGCTGGTTCTGTCAGGCAGACACCCAAGAAAGGAGTCAATACTAGACTGGACGGGCGCAGTTTCTCTTCTTTCAAGACTAAATGGCTCTATCTCGCTGACTCTTGCACGCCTCCTGCTGGAGGTCCTACACATCCCTCAAACTGAACTTGCTCAGTACTAACTCATCATCATCCCCAAAACTTGCATCTCCTCCAGTCGAGACCTCAGTCCATGTCACTGTCACCTAACCCAGTTGCTCAAGTCAGAAACTTGGGAGACACTGTTAATTCCTGCCTTTCACCAAGTCTCTGGTTTTCCTTCCAAAATCCCTCTCTCTGCACCGCGTAGGCAAGAACAGCACCATCACTTGCCTAGATCCAACAGCCTCCCCACTGGCTCATTCCCTCCGTTCAGCCCTTCTCTAATCAGTTCTCCATCTGCAGCTAAGATCTGACCTCTCTGCTCTTTGCAGGCTGACACCAACCCATGGTAAGGACAGAAGTTGTGAGGAGGCAATGAAAAACTTAGTCACTGAGTGTTGGTGAATATCATTTGAAGAAGCACAGACTTTATTATCTTTTCTTACAATTTTATTATCAAAAACAAGGGCTATCCAGCTCATTTCCTGCCACTAATGCTCAGCACATTACAGGTATCAGTGAATAGTCACAGAATTGACCCTTGAGTCTGAATGAATGACTTCGTCTCCTCCTACAGCCACAGACCTCGTGGGCCCTAGCTGCCAGCCAAATGATAACCGTTCCGAGAATACACTGGACCCTCCTGTTTTTGTCTGAAGTGCTGTCTCATTTCCATGCCCCTCTGCCTACGTAACTTTCTCATCTTTTTAATCTCCTCAGGTACATCTCCTCTGGAGACTCTTGTTGCTGTGCACTTATTCCATTCAAATGTTAGAAGCCCCATACCTCAGAACTCCCTGCTCTCAAGGCACTCGCGGAGATGTAGGGAAGTCATTCCTTCATTCATTCAATAAGTATTTATCATGGGCTGCTACATTATGCTAGGGACACAGTGCTAAAACAAAAGGGGCCTTTCAGCTCACAGTACAGCTGGCAAAAAAAAATCATTTTCATACAGTGTGGTGAGTTTGATGACAAAGGATTGGCCAGGGTATACCAAATGACACCAGGCCGTCAGGACACAAGTTGAGAGAGACGAAGAAGAAATGAGGCCTAGTTCAGACTGAAGTAGTAGTGAGGGAAGAGGGGGAAAGGAATCCTAGGAAAAACAGCAATATGAACACAGCCAGGAAGGAAAACAACCTAGTGTGTGTTGGCTGAGTGATCAGGGCCACGGTGAGAAGCAGGATGAAATGCAGAGGCATGAGGGTCCGTCAGGTCAGCAGTAGCCAGGCCTGTGCACCCTGGTGAGGAGTCTGGAATTCACCTCAAGGGGATGAGAGCTCTGAGGTTAGTTTTGAGAAGAGTAAAAGGTCACATTTCTTGTATCAAAGACCAGCCACCCTGGCGGCAGTGAGGATGGAGGGCTGAGTCCAGGCAATCAACGGGCTGGCTTAGGCAGGGACAGAGAAGAGACGTGAAGAAGCCTGAAATAACGCAGCACCAGTGGAAGGCAGAGGACGGGGAGCAGACAGAGGAGTCTAGGCAGAAGCCTTGGCCGAACTGACAGGCAGTGGGAGCTGGAGCCACGGACAGCTCCTGTGATTCTGGCCTAAGCACGCGAGGGGCCAAGAAGCAACTGGCTGAGAGAAGGACCTGGGGAAGGAGCATATCTCCTTCACCTCACTCCACTCTCATTCTTCACTCGATTCAGCAAAGCTTTCTAAGACTCAGATCTAAGCCTGACAGCACTCCACTTAGTTTGTCAGGGGCTACGTGAAGCAGTCTGAAGTCCACTTGTTTATTTCAGAATGCCAGAAGTTACCAGGAAAAAATAGTCAGGACATTAGAGAGACTGTCCTGTCCTCTCTCCAAGAAAAAGGGAAAAAAAACCCCAAACAGTGGTTATCCTAGACAATCAGGGAATGGCCTGAATTCTGGAGCCTCACTACCAAGGCCCTGCCTGAGGAGAGGCTCTGCCGCCTGCTCAGGCCTCATCCCTCACCATGCCATACCATGGACTTTAGGCTTCAAACATGGAAATACCCCCCAGCATACCACAGCATTTAAAATTTTTATTTATGGGGCAGAGATTTAGCTCAAGTGTTTCCGGCGCCTGCCTTGCAAGTGCAAAGGGCTGGGTTTAGGTTCAATCCAGGTAGCCACATACAATACTGGGTGTGGAGACACACGCCCAGCAATCAGAACCATGTACCACAGTACCAGGCATGGTGGCTCACGCCTGTAATCCCAGCACTTGAAAGGCAGAGGCAGGCGGATTGCTGTGAGTTCAAGGCTGAGCTCAGGGCCAGCCTGAGCTACAAAAGCTGACCCTGTCTTAAAAAAAAAATTACTTATGCCTTCTCTTGTGCTGTTCTCTGACTGAAAAAGTCATTGAATTGCCTTTCCTAATATTGCCTGGTGACATCCTTTAGGGCAGCTCAGGCTCTAACCACTCTAGGAAGCTTCCAGGACCTTCACCTCTCCCAGTATAGCATTTATCCCACTAGACTATAATTGCTTCTGCCTCCACCACCCCCTCCCTAACCATATGGAGTTTCTGAGGGTAGACATTGTTGTCTGGTTCATTTACATGTCAATAATGCCTGGGCCTCATTTACTAAACACAAAATAGATTATCTGCACCTCAACTTACCTCATCCAACCTCCTTCCCACTGCCTCAGATGCCTCACCTTTTACTGTTCCTTTTCTATCTTGTATTTCCAGCCTCTCTCCCCTGGACCCAAGGCAGCCAAGGAGAATGGTAAGAAGGAGGAAAAGCTGGTTTGAGATACGACGACTGATGGGTTCACACCTGGCCATGATCAGTCTGTCAACCTGTGTGCAGTCCAGGAGAAGGTGTACAAGTATGTTTGAATACTGGCTTTTAAGGAGAGAAGCTGGAACTTGCAGTCCTAGGTCTGAGCTCTAATGCCGTTAGGCTCTAAGTCTGAGCTGTCCCAAGCTGCAACTATGAAGGCACCTAGTACAGAGGCTTAAATCATGGGCTAGGAAATCCTAGCCCAGTCCAACTCTGCCTCTTATTGGTTGGGTGAATCAAGTAAGGCCTTGCTCTGGCTAGACTTGTAATCTGGACCTGAGATAATTTGCTTGGATCAAGGTGCTCACATAAAAAACAAGTAAAGACAAAGATGTGATTTACTATGGAAACAGAATCAGAAGGACTTGATTAATATATCACTGAAGTCTATCACAATGTATTTATCACTGAGATGTATTGCTTGGTGAGCAGATGTGATTGAGGTCTAGTTCAAATGCTACTTCCTCAGAGAGGCCTTCCCTGACCATCCTACCTAAAGTAGGCCTCTCCTACACCTACAATTTATCTTTTTTCATTTCAATTCATTTTCTGGTTTAATTTATTGATGGCTCTTAATGCACAATCCAGTTTATTTTATTGCCTTACATTTTTGATATCTGTCTTCCCTTATCTTTGTCCTGCTGTTGAGATCTAAGAGAGAAGACTGAGTCAAGGATGATTCCCCAGTTTCTAGGGTGGGCAACCCGAAAGGATAATGGTGTTATTTCCTGAGCCGGAGAACAGGTCTGGAGGCAGGGAATCAAGGGAAGATTGTAGGTCCTGTTGAAGGGTGCCTATTTGATGTGAGGAATCAATAGAGCACTCAGAAAGAGATGCTAGTAAATGACTGGATACATAGGAACAGTTGCTTTTACTATGTGGAGATATTAAATTCAGGACACTGGCTTCTAAGAGGGTAACTGAAAAACCAAGAGAACCCACCATCGGGCGTGTGACTCACGCCCACCAGCAGTCAGTACCACATATCACAGTGTGGGGCATGGTGGCTCTCGCCTGTAATCCCAGCACTCGGAAGGCAAAGGCAGGAGGATTTCTGTGAATTTAAGTCTGAGCTCAAAGCTAGCCTGAACTACAAAGTGAGACCCTGTCTCAAAAAAAAGAGAGAACCCACCAAAAGCCAGAGTGGGTACAGGAAAGGACAGGATCCCATAGGCAAAGAGAAGCCCAGAGTCCTACTCTGCCTTTATATGACTCAAGGACTCAGTGGGTACCCAGTGGCTGCGCTTTAGTAGGCCTCTACAGCCAATAGTGGCCTATATGAATGTGTTGGCTCACCTTATTGAACCTGGCGAAGGGGTAGTCCTTGCCCTCCTCTGCTGCCCGACGCCAGTGAAAGAACATGGCTCCATCCTTTCGGGCTGGGTTGGTGAATGGCATCCACTTCCAAGGCCGCACCTTCTTGGAACCTAACTTCGCCTTCACGGTGCGGTAGCCCTGACCAGTGTCACTGGGTAGAAGTGGAGGTGCATCTCTGCCAGTGAGATTTAGGAGGTAGAAGGTTAGAATCACAAAGTGTACACAGAGCCTCTGGGCCCAAGAACTGATTTATCCTTGAGCAAGTAAGTCGTGTCTAGAGCAAAACATCTGAGCTCCTCTTGCATCCTGCTAGGCAAGCAAGAGCCCTGGCTCCTGGAAAGGGGAGGTGGGGAAAGAACTGGAAGGAAAAGCAGGAGTTAGAGAGATGGCAAGCGGGTGAGGGGCTGGAGCACAGGGGGTTAGGGGTTCCAATACTTGCTTCTTGTCAGAGTAGAGCAGTGCATAGACCTCCCGGTGCATGCCCTCAGGCCTCTTGAAGGTCAGTGTCTCAGATGACTTCTTGGACTTTTTCTAATGAAACCACAAGAAAAAAAATCACCACCCAAACCTTCTTTCCCGAAAATGCTTTAGTCCTGCACAATCCGTGAACAAATCATCACCTACAGGCATGATGATACACATCATGATACACTATAATGGCACATCATAAGGAACCGAGACTTTCTCTCCGGAGAATCCCCAATTCTCCTCCCCACTCCTACCAATCTAGGTAGAGCTCTGACCTGTCAAAGAAGAAAATCCCTTCCCCAACTCTCAGACTGTCGTGGACTCCCCACCAGTAACTGAGGAACGTCACAGTCTCCTCCTTTTACCTCTTGGAGGTTTTCCACTCTTGGTACCCACCCGCTCCCACGGTGTTCCATCTCCTCTTTCGTCTCATTAAAGATAATGCATATTCTCTGTTGCGTTATGTCATACCTTTTTATCGTGCATCTCACTGAAAGTGCAACACCTCATCACCTCCCCATCTCTTTCGTTGTCACCCAGTCACTCCCCCTACCCAATGCTCTCTACCTTGTCCGGATTGATAATGTCCTTTTTGCTGATGGTCCCGGAGGTTGCATCTCCTTCTGGACCCCCGAGTTCTAGAATGTCCCGTACATCCGCACCCGTAGCCATAGCGCCAGAGTTTTGGAGGAGCACACGAGGTCGAGGGTCTGTGCCTGAGGAGGGGCCAGGCTTAGGTCAGGAGGCTGGGTCACTCCAGGAGTTGGGATGAAGCAGACAGACAGGAAGGTGGTCCAGGTCTGGTGGGGGCTGTAACTGTGTCCTGCCGCTTGAGTGTTCTTAATGGCCCCATAAGAATCCTTCCCTTACCCCTCCGCCTCCGCACAGGCGTTCCTAGTAGACGCTCCGGTCTCTTCCGCCTCT
Organism: Petromus typicus; assembly: GCA_004026965.1. Lineage (NCBI taxonomy): Eukaryota > Metazoa > Chordata > Mammalia > Rodentia > Petromuridae > Petromus > Petromus typicus. The sequence goes on from PVIR01003599.1 coordinate 81,229, forward strand.
CCTTAAGCACCTCGTACCCGAGAGCAGAAACTTCCGATTGTGCGCTGTAGAAATACAGCCCACAGAAACACTTCCGGTCTGTGCCTTAAGAAAATAGAGCCGACTGGAAACGCAGTAGCAAAGGCAGGGAGTGGCCGTTCTAGGTGTAAGGATCCCAGTTCGGTTCTTTCCGCAGGCCTGATTACTTGTGATAAAACGCTCCCGGCTTTCTGGTAGGTAATTTCTGTGTTGCTCCATTGCATCGTGAGGAATAAAAAGAGAGCTCAGGGCTTTGTGCCCCTGAGAAGTCAATTAATCTCTCCGAACCTGTTGTCTGCAGAATGTTAATAGTAATACTGATATGCATATAAACAATTTATTTTTAAAAATTAAATTAATGATAGTTAATATCATTAATTCATTAAGTGTTACTATGTTCATTAAATGCTACTATGTATCGGGCAGTGCACCGCCTGACAGTGAAGAGAAATAAAACAGGCCAATGTGGGGGAGAGTCCAGACCCTCATTTGTGCCTCTTCTAAAGGAGGTATCAGTGGACTGGGGCTCTGGTGCTTTCCTGGAGCCCAGTGTCCTGGAATTCCTCTAGCAGAGTTGGCTCCTGCACTAGTTTGATTAACAAAAAGTCCCAAACCATAGTCCCCGTCAAGAAAGAACTATAAATTTCCTCAAGGGGAGGAATTTGCTGGTCTCCCTAGAGAGAAAGACAGGCAGACACTCCAAGAAATATCAGAAGTTACGTGGGAAAAAGCTCGAAGCTTCATCTTCTACAGATCAGCCTGCCAACGAGGAGGACACATGCATAGTAAGCGTGCTTTACGGGTAAAGTTTGTAAGGCCGTAAGGATGCCAGACTCCAAACCACGACCTGCCACAGATGCTCACGGGACCCTAGAAGAGCAGACAGCTAACTGTGTACAAATGTTATAGCTTGCTCTTGCCTTGATACAAGCCTGGCTAGACTTCAAAAACATGAAGAACTAGGCCTGGAAGTACAAACCTTTCTCTATACCTGAAGCCTTATTTTGGTGTGGATCAAAACATTCTGGGGTTGGGTGGGCAATTTAGCTCAGTGGTTGGGCACCTGCCTTGCAAGTGCAAGGGGTTGGGTTTGATCCCCAGTAACCATATACAACAATGCCAGGCATGGAGACTCACGCCCACCAGCAATCAGAACTACATACCACAGAGCTAGGCATGGTCGCTCATGCCTGTAATCCCAGAACCAGCCTGAATTACAAAGTGTCTCCAGACAAAAAAAAAAAAAAAAAAGCTGGAGGAACCTAGGTCTTGCACCAGTATTTGTCCTCAGAATAAAGAAATGGTAGGCAAAGCGATGGGAGAATTCCCTGTGCCTCTTCCTCAAACACTTGACTCTACTTACAGTTAATTGTCTAATTATTTGTTTAATAAATATGTCTCTTGTTGGAATCATTTGAGAGGACAGGGATTATAGTAGGCAAGTGAATTTATGTGTCAGGCACAGTTGTGGACTGGGGCTGAAAATAAGTGAATGAGAGACACCTCCTGGTGGAGCATGTAGTTAGTGGAAGAAGAAAAACACCAGGCATATCAACAATCAGCTTTGTAATGTGCCTTTTCAAGGTGACAATAGTTATGAGATAAATGGAGTGGGCGGCTACAGAAGAAGGTTGGGGAGTTTCTCTGGAGTAACTGAAATTAGAAATAGGACTGAAACAATACAAATAGTAATAGGATATGGGAGGGGAGAAGAATAGGGAGGGCTGCTTCAGACAGGAAGGAAAATAAATGCAAGTTCCTTGAAATGGAATAAGGGACATGGAGAAAAGAGTGTTAATGGTTTGTATTTTAAATAGACTCCAAATGCCTATATGCAAAAGGTGTGGTTATCAGGCTGTACAGTACTGCTGTCGGGAGGTGGTTGGAGCCTTTAGGAGGTGGGGCCTACCGGGAGGAAATTAAGACAATGGGACCCTGGTCCCTGTCTCTTTGCTTCCTGGCTGGCCTGAGGTAAATGGCGTCTGTCACCCACTCCTCACCATGATGTTCATCTTCTCCACCGACCCAAAAATAACAACATCTGTGGGTTGAAACCTCTGAATCCACAACCCCAAGTAAACCTTTCCTCCATCAAGTTGTTGATCTTCGATATTTTTGTCACACTGACAGAAATCTGAATAACGTAAAGGCCAGTATGGTGAGAGTCATGAGAAGGGAGAAAACAGGATAGTTTGAGATCTGATGTGGATACTGTGAACCATAAAAGTAATTTGAGTTTTACACTAAGGGCACTTGCTGTCCTTCCTGCGTCTCACCAAGACTATGAGCTTTTTAAAGGAGGACACTGGGTTTCATCCTGTAAATCAGATTCATTTTCATGAAGGTTTTTCTTCACTTGGAGGTGGAAAGGATGCATTATTTGGAAGAGCTAATCAGAGGTTTTGGAAAGGAAGCTCAATTATTTGCCAAAGAGGACATGGCTTTACAAACTTTGGCGCTTCTGCAGTATTCCTTTGGGTTTGCTGTGCATTCCATCAGCTTAGTGTTCTAAACATGACTGGTTTGTGGATCATGGAAACCAGCTGGAATATCTACTTACATTGCAGCCTACACCAATTGGAGGGTTTTTTTACTTGCTGTGATTTCCCCAAAAGGTAACAGCTTTCAGGTTACTTAAAATATGGATGGATACAGAACACCCAGATGTGATTTCTGTCACCTCAGAATTTCAAGGCCACCAAATACCACCAAGTAACATATTTCACCTAATCTACAGTGCCATCAACTGACAGGAACACTCATTTATAGTCCGCTATGAAGAATTTTTTGTACATTGTCAATTAATTCACAATATACTATTGATTGTGAAATGCATTGTAATTTCAGAGATGTTAAAATGATGAGGGAGCAGCAACTTTGTGGATATATTAAATACCACTCAATTTTTCACTTTAGGATGGTTAATTTTGTGTTATGTAGGTTTCACTTCAATCAATATTTTTTAGGCTGATGTGGTGGTGCATACCTGGCATCCCAACATTCTGGGGGACTGTGGCAGAAGGATGGCAAGTTCAAGCCTAACTTGGTCAATTTAGCATTTTAATGAGACCCGTCTCAAGATTTTAATAATCCTAATGCCAGGCATGGTGGCTCACACCTATAATCCCAGCACTCAAGAGGCAGAGGCAGGAGGATTGCTGTGAGTTGAGGTTAAAAACCCCAGATACCCAGATCAACACCAGAGGGGAATCCAGGGAGAAGTAAAATGGAACAAACCAAGACTCAATCACCAGGACTCTCTGAGCTTGTAACAAAAAAGGATCTAGTAAAAATGAAATCAGAAATAACTTCTCAGATAACAACAGGAATGGTGTCCATAGTGAAAGATATGATTAGTAACAGTAAAGAAGAGATCAAGAACATGATGAAATCTCAGTTTGAAAAAGTAACAGAATCTGTTAAACAGCTTCAAACAGATTTTCAGGAGATTAAAAACTCCCGTGAAGGCTTGAGGAATCAATAAAAGTGAAGACTAGGTATCAGATATAGAAGATAGGATTGCATCTAGTGGACAGGGAAGGAATGATTTATGGAAAATAGCAAAGGGAGACATCAATCCAGCAGATGTTAGATGGTGCAAAGAATAGCATAAGATTGACTCGAGTCAGTGAAGAAATGGGAGGTGGTGCAAAAGACATTGAAAAACTGTTCACAGAATGAATAGCAGAGAACTTCACAGGAAAAGAAAAAGAATTTGACATACAGATAAGTGAAGCATATAGGAGTCCAACTGGCCATGATCTGAAAAAAAAAAAATTGACACCTAGGCATATAGTAATAAAGATTCTAGAAACCCAACAGGAGAATGAAATATTGAAAGCAGTTAAAGAAAAGAAACAAATCACATGCAAAGAAAAGCCCATCCAAATTACAGCAGACTTTTCAATACGAACACTGAAATCAAGGAGAGCCCAGCGGGAAGTATTTTAAACTGTAAAAGAAAACAATCTCCAACCTACGTTGATACATCCTGCAAAACTATCTTTCAGAATCAACAGGACAATAACACACTTCCATGACAAGGAACATCTGAGAAACTTCATGAATACCAAACCTACTCTCCCCAAAATTCTAAATAATATCCTAGAAAAAGACAGTGAGTGTCACAATCCCATGAGACCCAACAGAATCAACTCATTGGTCAATGCAAGAAACTGATGGAAAGGGGGAAAAACAAAGAATAAAAGAGACAAGAATAGGAAAACGTTGTGACAGGGATAAATCTGTACATAACAGTTATAACCATTAATGTTACTGGCCTCTATGCACCAATTAAAAGACACAGACTGACAGAATGGATTAAGAAGCAAAATCAAACAATATGCCATATACAAGAAACAGACCTAATTCAGAAAGAAATCCATAGACTGAAAATAGAAGGATAGAAAACAATTTTCAATGTAACAGGAAACCACAAAAAAAGCAGGAGAGGCTATCTTATATGCAGCCAAAGTAGATTTCAAGTCAAAACTAATTAGAGAGACAGAGAAGGACACTAAATCCTTGTATGGGAACAATCCAAGAAGAAGAGAAGATATTCATAAATATTTATGTACCAAATTCTAGTGCACCCAAATATATAAAACAAATATTAATGGATGTGAAAAGCCAGATAAATCACTAATACAGTTGTAGTAGGGGACCTCAAAATCCCACAGTCACAAATAGATCAAGTAGGCAAAATAATCAATAATGAAATACTAGAACTGAACCAAAATTTTGAACAAATGGTTGTAACAGAGGTCTACCTATTATTCTACCCCTAGAATACCTCGTATTCTACCCCAGAAAACCAGAATATACATTCTTACCTTCTCACGAGTCATTTTCCAAAAGAAGACCACATGACAGTTCATAGAGCATGTTTAAGTAAATACAAAGGAATTGAATTTATCCTCTGTACACTATCAGACCATAGCACCTTGAAATTGGAGATGAATAGTGAAAGAAATTCCAAGAACCTGACAAACACATGAAAATTGAACAACACTCTTCTGAGCAACCAGTGGATCACAGAATAAACAGTGTCTACAATTAAATGATAATGCCAGTACAGCATACAGGAGTCTATGGGACACAATGAAAGCAGCTACAAAATAAATTCATCACAGTGACGGGGCCGGGGATTTAGCTCAGTGGTTCCAGCGCCTGTCTTGCAAGCGCAAGGGCCCGGGTTCGATTCCCAGGTAACCACATACCATACTGGGCTTAGAGACTCACCCCAGCAGCAATCAGTACCACATACCACAATGCCGGGCGTGGTGGCTCACGCCTGTAATCCCAGCACTCGGGAGGCAGAGGCAGGAGGATTGCTGTGATGTGAGTTTGAGGCTGAGCTCAGGGCCAGCCTGAACCACAAAGCGAAACCCTGTCTCAAAAAACCTAAAAAAAAAAAAAATTCATCACAGTGAACCCCCCAACTACAAAAACAGCAAGCTCAAATAAATAACTTAATGCTAAACCTTAAACTACTAGAAAAAGAGGAGCAGGATAATCTCAAAGCTCATACAAGGGAGGAAATTAAAAAGATTAGAAATTAATTCAGTGGAGACTAAGAGAATGATTAAAAAAATCAACAAATTGAAGACTTGGTTGTTCAAAAAGATAAACAAAATTTACAAAGCCTTAGTCAACCTTATCAAACAAAGGAAGGAAAAGGCTCAAATC
>PVIR01003600.1:0-25005 GCA_004026965.1 Petromus typicus
TTTAAAAAATAACAGGTGGCCAGGGAGTTTAGCTCAGTGGTTCTGGCATCTGCCTTGCAAGTGCAAGGTTCAGAGTTCGATCCTTGGTAACCACGTAACACAATGCCAGATGCGGTGACTTGCGCCCATCAGCAATCAGTACCACATACCACAATGCTGGGCGTGGTGGCACACGCCTATAGTCCAAGCCCTCTGGAGACAGAAGCAGGAGGACTGCTATGAGTTTGAGGCTGAGTTCAAGACCCGTCTGAACTACTAAGGGAGACCCTGTCTCAAAAAGCCAAAAATAAACCTAAAAAAAAAAAAGAAAAAAAAACCATGCCAGGCCCAAAAGAAGCTGAAGTCTTCTGAAGCTCAAGTGTACAATGCTCCCTACCTTGTCAAAACACTCTTAAGCAGCAGGCTGATACAAAATGAAATCAGTGTTATGAACAGTATTGTTACATAAACGCCCCACTGAGACACATGAAAGGGTTTTTAACAACTTTTCTTATATATGAAGAGACAGTGGAAATCATTAAAGAAATTGCAAAACCAGAATAATTGTAGCCAATTTTTCAAAAATAAAAAAAGCCTTACATAAGCTTCCTTGGTGGGGAAAAATAAATGTGGATACATATATGTCTGTCAGTCTGTCTATTTATCTATCTATATGTGTGTATAATATATGTATCAGCATTACATACATTTTATAACTTTATAATCACCTGCAAATTTTCAACAAATTAGGTTACATCAAGTGCAGAAGGTAAAAAATATATTTATTCCTAAAGAAACTACGGTTCTAAGATTTTTTTATCTTATTGCTACTAAATGCTAGTATAGCAACTGCAGTCACTAATTCTGAGACTGTTATTACCAACAGATAAAAATTTGGCAGATGGTGGCTTCAAAGCCAAAGGCTGAAGTAATGAGTGTGCTTATTAAAGTGTATGTACAAATACCCACAATTTTTATGCATTACTTGAAAAGGGTATGGTAAGAAACTGTAGCTTGAAGGTGCATTCTAATAAATGTGTAGTAGAATTTATTAAGCCACCCATGTTACAGGAATTTGCACTAGACAGTTATAATTCCTTTTGCTGGTGTAATAATCCCTGCATGTAGAAGGGTTAATTAATATTTCACTACTTTCATTATGCTGTTTTAGCCATCAGCTTTTTCTCAGTGCATTTGCTTTTACAAACCTCGTCTCCTTCCTGAGGTCGCATCAGGGAAACCCGGTCATACTGTCGCCGCAACAAAGCCCAGAGTGCATCAAGACGACCCTAAAAAAAATAAGATTTGTGAATTCCCAGGGAATGCAGTCAACTTTTAATTACTGAGTATATTAAGAAGGAAAAGATGTCTTCTCTACTTTCATTTCTCTCATAAAGAAACAAACGAAAATTTGGATGTTCTTATGCTGAGCAAGCACTCAGAGTACAAAATGAGTAACTACTCCTTCCCCCACCTCTAAACTAGGAGAAGAGTAGAGGCCACAAAGCTACAGGCTGTCCAAGAGGTTCAGGTTCAGTTTGGCCAAGTACCTTAATTGGTGTGTACCACTTTGTCTGGGGAGGCTGGTGTGTGGCTTGGGGCTTGTGTGGTCGCGGCCTGATGGGCTCCTCCTCTTCTTCAGGAAGTGTCACCACAGCATTTTTGGCTTTCTCTAGCCTTGCACCTTCCTCGGTAGATCCTTTGTCACCCCAACGAACCTGTAAAACAAAGGAGACACCGCCGTCAGATGGAACACAACAGAACAAGCTCTCATGGAGCCTGTGGTCCTTCAGTCCTCCAGCCCAGGGCAAAACGAAAATGAGCAGACTAACTCACAATTCCTTCGCTGCTGAGGCTGAACAGGTGGATCACTGCTCTTTCTTATATTTAATTTACAATCCTAGGTGAAAGGACTTTTGTAGAAATCTGAAATCAGTTCAGTATGGCACAGTTATGTCTCCACAGCTGCAAATATGTAATTTGTAGTGTACACAGGAAAGGTATGACAGTGCAATTTAGTAGGTTAGATGTTAATAACTGCATTTATTCAATGACTACACTGTGTCCATCTGCACTTAAGCCACACAAAAATGTACTGAGATAGGACTAAATTTTTTCCTTCCAGATAAGATGCTCTGTGTCGCTGGTAAGAGGCAGGGTGAGGATCTGAACAGGCAATCTGAAATGAGTTAGTGAATTTCAGATCAGTTTGAATTTTACAAATGTATTTTACACATAAGAGTTACTCTGAAATTTCTCATCAAGTTTGATTGTGGCAAAAATTGTGATTGAAATATTGAGCCTTTGGAAGCCATCACCTATGAGTTTAATGTTACAGAGTTTTACTTGGTAGAGAAGCTTTCCACTCTTCAGTCTCTGTGACCCTCTGAGTGCAGTTGCTTGGCAAGTGAATTTTTTATTGCAAAAGACAGACTGGCAAAAATTCTGCTCTGAAGAGAAAATTTAGCAACATCAAGGACTTCCCTAAATTTCAGAGAATTTCCTTCTCTGAAAATTCTTGACACGGAAAAGCCAGAAGATCAAACTGCTGTTTTATTTTTCAGTAAGTGAAAATGAAGGGTTAAAACGGAAGGTATACAAATAGGATTTGGCCCCTGGAGAAGGGTTTTATCCGGCCAGGAGCAGGGGGAAGTCTGGTAAAATCCAAGGACATTGCCGAGGACAAAGAAAGGAAAGTCAGAGCTCTAAGAAGGAACACAGAGGCTTATCCATGGCACACTGTGACAAACCAGTTAGGATGTCTATAAAAAAAAAATTAAAGCCCTTTTAAGCACTTTAATGACCTGAATTAGTGGGTAGGGATATAGATGACTACTGTTCACAGAAAGGACTATTCACAGCTTTTTGATAACGCTCACTTAGATGTTTTGGCCTCTTTTTACTACAATTTTAGAATGGGCTTTCAGTTTCAAGTGGGCCCTCTTGAGTCATTAAAATGTATCTGTATCTTTCAGTGTGATCAATTGTACTGGAATGTTCTTTATGAGGTTGTTAAAATTGTTTTAAACATCATTAAACCTTTAGAGCTAGATAGTTGGCTTTCTATCCGGAGAAATGACCTTCTCTTTCAAACCAGTGTCTTCCCCTAGATAAACTAACACATATAAAATTTTTAGATATAGCTAAAATGAAGTAAAAACTCTAAAGTCAGGAAGAACTCGTTGAAATTGTAAAGTCTCAATTTTAAGAGGAAAAAAAACCAAAATGAGTTACATAGGTAAGTAAACATGCATGTTATAACTGACGTCAGGTTAGAAATTTAAGAAGATAACATTTAGATCTATTCCGAAATGAAAGATTTTAATATACACAGTTCCCTAGCCTGTCCTTCTCAGCTGATATTTGTAGAGGTCATGATAATTGGATTCTTTCAAGTATTACTGGAACCATTTTCAGATGACAAATTTGAAGGTAGTTTGACTAAGAGTTCTGACCCATTATGGCACTTTTAGGGTCTATTTATTAAAGGGCTAAACTTACAATATACAGTTGCTAAAGTCTAAAGAGGTAAGTTAAATAAACTAGTTACCTTTAGTTCATGAAGAAACTTCATTAGCTCTACCATCAACATCTCTACAAATACCATCATGAATAATTATCACTCAACTTCAAAGTCTAAATCTATAAAGTACATTGTAGAGCTTTCCTGAAATTCTTAACAGAGAATCATATATGTACATGTGTATATTTTAATGCTTTAGTTTGACCACACTGAGATAGTTTAAAAGGGTAAAGAAATGTCAGGAATAATAGATCACTAAAGGGAATCTTGGAAGAAATAGCATATCTATCTTTTTATTATGGAAAAGCAAAAAATAAGTATAAACTTGATGGTTAGAATCTTCAACTTTTGTTATAAATAATGGAATTCTGTAATTTCCACAATACACGTGGATACCTGGGAGAATATATCATAGCAAAGCATTTTGATAATCAAGAAAACAAACAAAACATTTTCACAAGGAATTGGCGGGAACATGTATCTGAAGTATTGTAATTAGGTATTATGGGTCTGTTGTGCTAATAGCTATTATTAATATAAGCTCAGCTCCAGCTTCTTGCAAATTTCCACTGCCATAATTTTAAGAAATTACTTTACAGGAAGAGAAGATTAAAAAATTCTAGATTAAATCTCTATATTGGCTTAAAATAAAACTTTAGTCGTAAAGAGTTGTTTTCACAATTTCTACAATTCATTTTGTTTTCCCCACATTAATTTATTTTTAAGTGAAGAATTTTCCAGATTTGAATAGGTATGCTTGAAGACAAATAATTTTTTTGTCTTTCCTTCTCTAAATCTAAATAAGCTTAACTTTGAGAAAGAACGATGATGCTCAGTTGTCTGTATGGTGTATTTTTATGTATTGTTTCTCCTTTGCAGTATCTGCAGGTGCTTTGCTATTTTTGACTCACTGTCAATTTCATCTCATTAATGAAACATTCCATAAGTGAGACCAAAAGTGTCCAAATCTAAAAGGGACTCCTATTCATTAAAGATTAGCTGAATCCTTTTCACAAATTGTCTTCAGCTGAAATGGATGGGAAGGCAGCACGACTTCACATACGAGAAGTCAATGACTTGGAATTTGAATTAAGACTAATGAAAATCATTAGGAGTTGGGGCCTAGCGAGAGGTCCCAGAGTCCTGGAGTTGAACCCTCAAAGAGGACTCTGACTGCTGGCCTCTGCCTCTCTCTGTTTTGACTTCTGAACTGCCCCGAGGAGAGAGGAGCAGGCTACTCTTCCACGTGTTCCTCCCTTTGGTGTCCTGCCTGACCACAGGCCCAGAAGCCACAAGCCTGCCAAACAGGGCCATCGCCTCCAGAACCATAAACCAAAATGAAACTTTTCTTCTTCCACTGCTTTATCTCAGGTTTTGTTACAGTCATGAAGAAGCACCTAACAAGAAAATCATCTTTCTTACTCAGGATCCATTTAGGGCCTTACACATATTCTTTTCTTTACAAAGAGAACTCGGTCTTTGGAACACAGGAATGCTGAGCTGACAAAAACTTAATTATTATTCTTAGTATCTTCAGTGAGAACATTATTCAACTCAGGGTAGCACATCTTTACCTCATTCTCAAGAGGTACATGTACAGATTTCAATATTGAATATTATAAACATAAACTATATATGCTAATGCCCATAACTCCAGCACTTTGGGAGACAGAGGCACGTGGATCCATATCTGCATAATTTAGCAAGACCTTGTCTCAATAAATAAATAACCAAATGTAAGGATGTGCAAAGGATGCACTCAGTGTAAAAACACTGAATCCAGTCTCTCTTACTACAAAAAAAGGAGAATATTTTTATTAGAAAAAAACAGAGAACTATATCACACATTTAGGCTTCCTCATCCAAAAATACCTACTCACATGTTTTCATATAACTATCACACTTTTTTCTTTTGCATATATCTTTTTACACACATATTTTGGAATGAGGCAAAGCAAACAGAGTATTTTGTGATGGATCATATTTGGATACTTGGACATAATTTTATTTACAAGTCTAATTTTTGCACGCATAAGAACATCCAATCCACTCCTGCCCCACTCCTCCACGCCTACGACAGACAACATGGAGAGGAAAGAAATAGCACTTCCTCTAGGACTGCTGAGACTCTGGTGCCCTCAGGCAGGCACAAGTGCGCTATCTTTTCCCAAATCTCTCTGCAGAAACTCCTAGCTCCTGCCTTGCCCCATGGCTTGGTGGCCACAAAACACTTGTTTCAGAAGAAATTTCAGCAAGAAAGTGCCAAGCTCCAAAGGGAAATAGGATTTATTTTAAGATCTAATGTGGTTCTGTCAGACGAATGAATACTTTGGTAATTCTGAAAAGGGGAAACTCTCTCAATAAATCTGAATGTTATTGAAATGTATGAGAAGAGAAACTGCAGTTATTGTGAATTGGCAATGACCTGAATACTTTTTGTTGGCAGCTGTGGGACAAAGCTGATATGACAAAAAGAGACATAAGCTACGCTAGCTGACACATAAAGACACCTTCTCATCAAGAAGCAAAATTAAAGAACAACTAACATTGAGGATATAAAAGGATCTGAGTTGAATAATATAGCTATTTTATTCTTGAGAAAATTTCTCAAAGTGCTCACTTGGATGGGATACTACCTGTCTATCCTCTTGTGAAAGGCTCAGATCTGGCAATGACTGCTTCTTATTAATTAATCTATCCCTTCGAAAAACATTTTATGGTGATAAGAACATCTCTTTTGACTTTGAAGATATAATATTAAAGATTGATTTTAATTCAAATTTGAGTCTGTCTGAAAGTTCGATGTATTCTCTAAGTGATATGTAATATTCATTAGGATACCTCATAAGTTGCAACTAAAAGTTTTTTTTCTGTTTTAAATATACTTTCTCTATACTTGTGACAAAGTCATATGAAGTCATTGAATTTTTACCATTTTTTCCTGAAATAGTTATTACAGGATGGCTTCAAAACAGTATTGCTACAAGTTTAAGGGTCTGGCTTTTTCAAAATTGTTCCATGCACTAATTTTTTCCAAAATAATGAGAATAACTCAAGCCTTTTTTTGTCCTTTATAATTCAGAAAACTTATCAATGCAGTCCTTTGACTAATGAAATTAAGTCTTGAGTGATCTGAAATGTGTGGGCTGAATCACAGAAAAAGATAAATCCAGAGAAGGCCCAGAATGGAGTAAAAATGAAGTCTATCAATTATGAAATTGAAAATTTCATTTCAATTTGAATTGAAAATTCAAAATTATGAATTTTGAAAAGCACATTTTCCACTGTTTAATAATTCCACAAATACATATTTCATTTAGTAGCTTTTTTTAAGGATACCAACCTCCATTCTTTTAATTCCTCCAACCCCACGGCCACCATAATAGGAAGCATCCACAGTTGGCCATTTCTTGGTGGGCAGAGGGTCTTCTTCTTCTTCCTTTGGAAATAGTTTTTCAGTTAATTTAATCAAAATGTTTTTTAGTGAGAACCAGCTCAAATGCAAATTTTTAGTAATTATTATTGTCAAGGAAAAAAATATAAAAAGTATATATAAGATGTAGATGTATGTGGGGTTCTGTAGTCCATGTGGATGATTTTCCCTTCTCAAATTTTAGGTTTCTCACTACATCAGCCCTAAGTTTCCAGAAATTGTTCTTTAAACATGAGTACCATTTGCTTATTGCAAATCTGTTTATCATTTAATGCTTAAAAAGATAAATCATTTCCACAAGCCTTTAAACCATCAAAGTATATGTAAATTTGAACTCTGAAATGTATTGTGAATAGACAAAGAGATGAGGAGCTTTGAAAATGCACCATGCCAGTATGATTTTATGTTGGTTTATGGATTTGGGTAACCGAGTACTATAAAAAGCAATAGTCCCTTTCAGGAAAGAAACCACATCTTTAAATTGTCATGTGAGATTTTGCAACTTTTAAAATAAATAAATAACATCAAGACTGTGAATATATTGCCATAAAATATCTATTTAATGTTCATGTACAGTTCTGATGACCAGCCTGTATCTACCAACGTATGATTTCTAGCACATGAAAGATGTGATTAAAAAATCACGTAAAGATGTGATTAATAAAGAAACACATTATCTTTATCAAGGAAAAAAGTCAATACATAGGTACCAGAGTTTAAAAAAAAACAAAAATAATAGCACTGATCAAGATTGAAGGCTGTTACCTACATCCACAGGAGGGATAGCCCTATCTCTGTACTTGACATATATTTACCTCTTTAGGTGCAGGAGGTGGTGGTGGAGGAGGATCTTTGATAACCTGTTCAAAAATAAAATAAAACAAAATGTGAAAAAGTTCCATGGCATAAAAATGAGATAATAAGGACGTGTAAAAATAATTAGATTGATAAGAAATGGTGGTAACTCCAAAGATGATCCAAGGAACTTTGCCTCCTGAAATTCACACCCTTTCCTATTACTTGCCTATTACTAGCATTTGAACAGCCAAATGAAGTAGCTCTCATGACTTCTGAGGAAGGAGTCAGAAGGTGTTGTGTTGACACCCTTGTGACACTCTGGGGGAACTGTGTTGTCACGAGTCTGTCTTCAGACCCTCCAGATGACCTTACAGAGGGCTGGGTATGACAGAAATGATAGCTGGCCGCCAGCCGTTCCAGCCATCCCAGCTAGATACGTGAGAGAAGAGTTGACCTTGGACATCCAGACACACAGACCTTGAAGACAGCTCCATCCCAGATGATATGGCTGCAACTATGCAAGATTCCCAGTCAGAATCTTCTCATGGAGCCTATCTTAGCCTCACAGCCTTAAGGATACAAAACTGTTCTTTTACGGTAGTTTTAACAAATCAACTTTAGTCAATACGTCTTTCTTGTCCATGGTTCCTCAAGAAATCTTCTCTGGCCAATTATTTGTGTGAGAGGAAGGAAGCCTAAGGCTTGCCTGGAGCTTACTTCTCCCGTGGTATGTGGACATCACCGGGTCAAATGACAGCATCAAGATAGAAAACCTTTTCCCTAATTCCAAGCTCTGATAACTCAGGTTCATGTGCTTGTCTCCACACTAAGAGGAAAAGCTGAAAATATAGCTGCTCTACTTCATCTAATGTCAAATATTTTGATTATATGAACGACTTTTTAAAGATTTGGACTAAGGATGTAGCTCAGTGGCATAGCACCGGTGGGGCAAGTACATAGATAGCCCTGTGTTCCATTCTAGAACCAAAAAAAAAAAAAAAAATTTTTTTTAAAGACTTAAAACAATAGATGAGTTTGAAAATGAGGTGTCATTTCTATTTCAATAAGAATTTATTATTATTATACAGTAAATTACCACAATTGTGGCTATATTTTTTTAAATGATCATCTTGTAAAGTTATACATTTCCCCATGAAATGGTACAAATATAAGATTTTCATCAAAATAACTGGAGATGGGAAAGGTGATGAGGATATAAATAAGACTGACAACACTGAGAAAACTGAATGACAAGGATTTGAGGATTCACTACAGGAGTTTATTCCTTCATATGTGTTTAAAATGTTCCATAATAAAGGAGTTTTTAGATTTCAACATTACTAGTAGAGAATTGGCACCAAATTATCTGTATGTATTTTGTCTTACATCTAAACCCCAAGAAAGAACACACTAACAATAACTACCATTACATAAGTATATCCAGACAATAACTGAACTTGACTGAATCTCCTACTTCGACCAAACAATGCCATTATCTCTGTTTAAACCTTTAATTCTACTACTGAGCACAAAATTCTAGTACTTTTAGTAATATTGAAGAGTAACAATCAATTTTTTTCAACAGTACAGGAATAAGTGGCACAGAGATTGAGTGAAACTAATACTGTAATTAAAACAAATTTAAAGTAATTAAGCTATAGGTACGCTTCCTTTCTTAAAAAATGAAGTACCTCATATCGTTATGAACTGTATGTCCCAAACAAGCAGTCATACCAGATCTGTCAGCATTTCATACTCAACCAGGTACAGCTAATCCAATTATCCTCCTTCACGAGCCAGTGCATCTTTCTAGCTTTCTTGTTTCTTTCGAGTAGATCAGCGCAGCACAGCTGGAAATGCTGGCAGCATCTATGATTGCTTTCCCACTTCCAAAGGACTCTACCAAGTGGTTACCACGTCCAAGAGATTTCCTGAAATCTCTTCCTTTATCTCACTTCTTTCTATGAATTCCTCATCTTTCCAAAACAGAGTAAGACTCCCCTGAAATAAATAGATATTTCTCTGCTCTTCTTCTGCATTTATCAAAATTGAGAACTTTATTTAGCTCCAAACATCTCTAAATGCCACAAGCACAGGTTTTATACATGCTTAGCTCCTCACTGCGTTCCCAGAACTTAGTACAGTGTCTGGCACAAATAGGACTTTCAAGGAAGAAAGAAAAGGGGAGTTAGGAAAAGAAAAATGAGAAAGATGAGAAGAAAACAAGGGAAAAAAAGAAAAAAAGAAAGAGGGAAAGGAATGTGGGGAGGAAAGAAGGGATGCCAGGGAGGGAGGGAGGGAAGAGTGAGTGGAGTACTGGGGAAGGAAAGGGAAACAACGGACTCTTGTTATTCCACTCTCACCATCACTCCCTAAGTCAGGAGCTTGAGACTCTCTAGATCATAAATTATGATTATTTAGAAATTTCTAGAATGATTAAAAAATTAGTTCAGTGGTTCCAGCATCTGCCTCATGAGTGCAAGGTACAGAGTTCAATCCCTGGTAACCACATACTGCAATGCTGAGCATGGCAGCTCATGCCTGTCATTGCAGCATTCTGGAGGCAGAGGCAGGAGGATTTCTGTGAGTTCGAGGCTGGCCTGGGCCACACAGTGAGCTCAGGGCCAGCCTGAACTACAAAGTGAGACCCTGTCTAAAAAAAAAAAAAAAAAATTAAATATCTAGTACATTCTCAAGTACTCCAATGTACACACCCCAAACTCGAACAATTCAAGTAATTCTTGTCAAACTATAATCCCAATATATTTAGACTGCTTCAGTAAGAAGAAATTCACTACCTCTCAAAGAAACTGCCAAGTTTTTCCCCCAAGTGAAGGCAAAGTTTCTCTCTATATATCTTCCACTATATGTCTCTCTATTTCTTCCACTATATTCTCTCTATATTTTCCACTCTTTACTCCTGGCCCTAAAATCTGAGAACACAAATAGGCACATGCACGTGTGGGCACGCACGCGCACGCACACACACACACACACACACACACACACACATTTTTAACGAGAAAACTTTCTAGTTTTGAATACTATAATAACTACCACATTTCTATTGACTCTGTCCACTATATCGTCCATTTCTCATGAAATGTTCTGAGGTATTTGGTTGCCTTCTTCAATGTCTCCAGTACTTTTTCTTTTAGTCAGTACCTTAATAGTAGTTTGCAGCATTGATCATGGCATTAGATCATGGATCTAATGATCATGGCATTAGAAATACGGCTAAGTGGGGCCCATGTAAACAGATGCACACTCAGTAGGCCTTGCTATCCCATTCTAAGCAGTGTCATTAGTAGAACTGATGAAATTGGTTGATATATAACTATTGGACCCTTTTTTGCATCAATAGCTACATGTGATATGTATAACTGAATTAAACGTCTAGCTTGTTTTTCTAACCTATCCCTCATTCTAACCTGTGCAACCCAGTCAATATTCTTCCAACAGAAATTCACTCATTTCCCTAAGAACAAAGAGATTAGTTCTCATCCCAACAATTCAAATTAATGAATTAGAAAACCTTCTCAACCCCTACTCTCCCTTTTAGTTTTGTGAATTATCATAAAGTGACCTCTAGAGTTCTCTCACTAGAGAAAGACCAAGTATGTCCTTCCATTCCCTTAAGGCAGAGCATAATATATATGCATTCATTCTCATTTTATTGTGAGGACTTCACATTTACTCTTATTATTTATACAACTTGCATTGATAAAAAATATTTTGGATGCACAGAGTATCTCCAAGACTGCTATACTCTCCTCAAAATATTAGAGATCTCCTTCTCTCCATAATGCTTTCTTTTTAAAGTCATACTCACTGTCCTATATACAGAGAGCTTAGCACTGATCACGGAAAAATTAAGTTTCAATTTAAAATCTCCAAGTGATTACAGAAAGATTATGAGGAGAATCATTGCATTCTTGTACTTACTGGAAAGTCTTTGGTCTAAGTTACAAAGTAAAAAAATGAAAGTCCTCTGTTAGAACATCTACAAGTTCCAGTTTTTCTATGTTCACAGTTCAAATGTCTCGGAATGGGGTGCTGGTCCCTCTACAGCACAGCCCATCATCGTATCTACAAACATTTCCATTCATCTTCACTCCAGCCCAACTGACAGCTCCTGCGCTTCCCTCAAATACAATGACCATTCCAGGCTCGGTCTCACCTAGGCTCCACAGACGACTCCACCAACTTTTTATACCTTTATACAGAAAGTTTAAAACTTCCTTAAAAATTATTTGTTACTGTGCAGATGAACAATTCATGTGTCATTGAATTGACATCATTGAATTATTTTTACCTTGTAATTTTTAAATTATCTTTTTAAAGAGTAGATATTAAGGGAAATAACTTTTCATTTCTTCTTCTTTATAAATACCATCCGTACCTAATGGGCCTAACACAGTGATTTACAGAGAACAGATGTTAAAAATATGATCAACAATGAAGTAGAAAGAATTAAGAATGTTAAAGAAGAATTGCAGTTCATCTCCACACTTAGAGGTAAAATACTGAAGAAATATACGTATAAAATGATACATAAATGGAGACATATTTCCATTAAATTAAAATATCACTGGTACCAAAGAAAATGAAGCATCAAATTTTCTTTCCAAGAGTAAAGTCAGAGAGCTAATGAACTCACCGACACTTGGGAAGATTTAGATCAGCTTGAGCTTCTGCATCTAGGAAGCAGCTTAAATATAGGTCTTTTATAACATGAAAACTCTTTTTAAAGTAATAAATATACATATTGCTATGTTTTCCACTTGGTCTTTTGCTTCAGATCTTTTCGATAACTAAGCATGACCACCTATCTACATACACTGTACTCATTCTCTGAAAACCATCTCAGGATTTGATGTTTTCCTGTTACATATAAAGGACTAAATTTATTATAAATGGATTTGGAAGGCCTGGAATGCATAGGTCACACATTGTTAGTAATGGAAAATTAAGCCCTTAAAACTCTACGTAAGTCAAATTTCAATCTAATAAATGAAGATACATAATCATCATCACAAGAAAGCGGAATTTCAGGAAGTGATCCCAGATATGAGACTTATCTATGGCTACAGAGGAAAGACTACCAGAAGGAGGAAAATACAATTAATTATGATATTTTTGTACAGGTAACAACTCCATACAATGAAATTAATCATTGTGTGCTACAAAAAACCCCCATCTTTTATTGGTACTTCAGAAATCTACCAGGCTCTACATATTTTGTTTTCATAATAACTCTACAAAATTACTGTTTATCCTCACTTTATATATAAGACAATGAAGGCTCTATTTTCAATAATTTTCCTTGTAGTGCATGAAAAGAAAAATCACAGAATTAGGATTTGAATCCAGGACCGAAGTCCATCCACCTCCAAGCTCTGAGCTCAACTTCTGCCATGTGACACATTAAAATAACATTTGGACTACAAAGAGAAAGGATGCAGAGGATGATGTCTAAAACTTACGAGCAGCTGCTACTTACTAGGATAGAGGAGTAGGTGGGTGGGTGGATGGATGGATGGATGAACAATTACACTTAAAGCTAAAGAGAATTGTGCCTGGTAGAGATAATCATCATTTCAGAGAAACAACGTATTTACTACTGTGCTTAATATCATTCATCTACAAATGCTGGGTTAGAAAAAAATAGGCTTTCTTGTGATATTTCAAAATGCTTCCCCCCTCCACATGACCTCACAAGTAGTAAAGGAAGATGAAAATAATCTAAGGCCATTTGGCTCAAATGCTGGCAATGGCCAAAAGCTGCGTCAAACTGACATCCCTACATTTCAGTGAAACTAACTCAGGAGAAAAAGAAAACTAACTAAAGCCCAAACGCATTAAAAATAACAGTCATGAGACTCCCATTCTTGTATTAAATAGTGCAAAAACACATTCACTTCAGAAAAGGATGTATTCATAGGCACCATATTTTATGAGAATTTGCAGATTTTAAAAGGCATAATATTGCCTAGTTGCCAGGATTCCTTCCACTCAGCATCCTTCATCTCTGTATTGAAAATTCTGGAAAACACTTTCACCACTTTATGAACCATATGCAGAGTTTGACTCATCTCCAATTTTTTTTTTTCATTTGTTATTATCATCATCAGGGAGGATTACATCTCATCGACTTAGCTGCTAGAATGAAGATTCAGTCTGGAGGAGAGCCGATTTCTTTCTTTAAAAAAAAAAAAGTTAGCTGCTTCAGGCAACAGTCCTTTTGATCTGCTCATTAACACTTTTCAAATGTTCGAGTGATGTGGGCATTCTTTGCGCTAGAAAATGTCAGCACTGGAGCCCGCAGCCAGCTCGATGCAATCATATGTTCCGATATTCAAAAAAGAGTGAAAAGAACTGTCAACATTGCACTGCTTGGAATATTTTTTTAAAAAAGAGATAGTGTGCAAGGCCTGTAGATCAAGCAGTACTGCAGAACTGAATCTTGCCAGTGACAAAAGAAATGCTCTGTGACATCACCCAAGAGCCCACAGACAATAGAAAAAATGTTTTGTATTTACTGCAAATTTTAAAAATATATACATGGCCTTTCGTTCTCTCTTTTCTTTTTAATGAAATCAGACAGCAAGTATAGTTCCTTCCTTGACAATAAGGCAAAATGCTCATATTCATATGTAGCTCTTTTTTTCTGAATTCCACGACATTATGCATTTTTAATAACAACACCAAAATACGGCACAGATTATGTCATCCTTTTCCTTTCCTCCTTGGCAAACTCATCAACGTTCAAAGAACCTTACTCTGGATAAACATATAAGCAGCCATAAATCTAGACAATAAATGCAATCTCAAATGCCAAAGGAGGCCTGCGAAGAGCAGTGTGAGAACATTCCGCCAGGAATTAAGCAAAGGTGCTGCTGTCAAAACAAATAAAACTAACACCAGGAAGGATCTGATGCCTTGTTTCAGAACTGATGCTCTGTTGAAAAACATCACCATGGAAGCAATACGTCCTAACATCACACTGCATTTCAAGGCGGCAACCAAACATAAATCACTTTAATTAATGGTGCAAGGAAGGCATATTAAATTTAAATTACTCCTGTTTTATTGTGCATTCCAGAAAAAAAAAATCAGGCTGCTCTGAAGGTAACTCAATAAAGGCACCAGGAGCGCACCTCGACAATAAAAAACAAGTGCAGTGTGCAGGCATTATTACTACGTAAAAAGAAGAGCACAGCTGTTGCTGGCTAAGAACATGATTCCAAGATCCTCCAACAGATATGGCCTCTGCGTGAAATCTCAATTTTTTTATAAGCAAATTAGGTTTGAAAAAGATAACTTTTTAAATTGTTTTCTAAAAATTATGATTTGTGCCATCTTTTCTGTAATGTTTTAAATACATGAAGAAAAAATGAACTTGCAATCTTCCTTTGAGGACGGAAGGCTCTGGCCAAGGACGCACACCAAAGTGAACATTTATCACCTCCAGTGTGTGCACACATTTATGTGCAGCTGTGTAACACATTCATTGACAACACTCCAGAAAGCCTTTGTTTGCCACCTCATTAGCCTTACATCTGTAATTCTGTGGAGTGTCTGGTTATCCCAAATCATGTAACTATACAACTGTCATTTCTGCTATCTGATTAGCAAAACAAATCTGCCATACACTCAACGTGTCTTCTAAACTAAACAATAATGAAAACATCTCCATTTTCTAATATCTCACTTGTAATTCAAATATGTGCTAAGTTTTGTCTTAACCCTTCCTGCCCTCTTTTTTAATCTGAAGAAAGAGAAATGCTGCTACCAACGTCTTTGTTACAGGAAAGCAGTTGTACAGGACGGATGTGAGAATACTCAAAGAGCGAGACACAGACTCTTAAACAGATGGCAAGAAATAACTTCACACAGCAATGAGAACTTTTCCCCTTATGGAACTGTTTGCAAACTCATCACAACCTATAATTCACTGATGATAAGCCTGGAAATTCATCTTTTCATAATGGCTCACTGATTAAAAGTATTATTAGATAAAATTCTTTAGGCAGCATTGATTTTGATTTCTATCTTTGCATACAAGCCCAGGCACACAGGACATTTTAAATAACACCACCTTTCTCATTCCTCCTTAAAAACATATTAAAATGAACTGAAAGATTTAAAATGATAAAACAGTCATATTAAAAACATGTTGTTGATCAATAATCTGTAACAGAGGGCTTCTGCCTGCCTTTAAAAAAAAAAAGTTCAAATCTTTATTGGTACATTATGAATAAACATCATCATGGCATTCACCATTGAGAGTTTGTACCAGAATATGTATATATATGTATGTATGAGCTTTGTTTCCTTTTTTCTTTATTACTATCACTTTTTTTGCCCATTTTTTACCCCTACACCCTCTTTCCTTTTAAATATTTTTTATTTTATAATATCAACTATATATACTAGAACTCATTTACATCTTCATTTTCTCACACCAGAAAAAGATGATATTTACACATCTGTGACCTATTTCTATCACTTATCAGGATGTCCTAAAGGTATATTCATTTGAGTATGAATGACTTGATCTTATCATTTTAATGGCAGAATAATACTCCATTCTATAAAAGAATTACGTCTTTATCCAGTCTCTAATTGATGGATATTTTGGTTGTTTCTAAGATTTAGCAATCACAAACTGAGCTGCTATAAACATGGGTGCGCATATGTTGCTGTGATATGAATCTTTTATGTCTATGACCTGCTTCAGTCATCTAGTTAAAGAAGTCAGGAGTTTGATCTGGTACTTCCAGAGCTCAGGGCAGAGGGGACCAGAGCTGACATTCTGGACACTCCAAGGGTGAATCCACTTCCACTCATGCCAGCACTGCCTGCCTTGTGACTGTCCCTGCCCCATGGACACAGGGCCGGTTCCCCTTCTGCTGTCTTTGTGCTGGCTTCTGCGGCACATATATTAACACCATTGTCTACTGTCCTCTGCATCCCTCTTACAAGACCACTGGCTGCAAGTAGGGACCGTCTAGATTATCCAGGAAATCTTCCCATCTCAAAATCCTCCATTTAAACATAATGCAAAGTTCCTCTAGCCACACTTGATACCATTCACCCATTAAAAAATGAGAATCAAGATACATCATGTACAGGTATGAATTCTCAATGTTGAATGTCATCATCATGTACAGGTAAAATGTACCAATAAAGGAAAAAAGGTCCGGGACATCTTTAGGAATCTTGGTCATCTCACCACGGGGTCTTTTCCAAACACATGGACTCTTGGAGATGCCCAGCTTTGCTCACCTTCCTCTCAAAGAGAAACACTACTGTGCAAAATCCAGTGGCCACCCTTTGACATGCTTCACATTATTGAGTAAGAAAAACAAATAAACAACAAACAAAATGAAATCTCACAGGCTGAGCACTGCTAAGAGATAAGAAATGCTGTCTGTCATCTTTGAGTGATGAGATACCTGAAAAGTCCATCATCTCTGCACAGTGAATGACTTCACCGTTTCATAAAATGTGATCCAGTATTTAAGGAAATGACTAATGAAGAGGATGTGGCAGACAGGGAAGCCTCTGTCCAGATCCTTCTGCAGGCTTGAGCTCCTTGGCTTTGGATGCCAAGGAAGATGGAGAGTCAACATGCTCCAAATGGGCTAGAGAGGACTTTATGATATATAGTCACGTTTCCAAGATTAGATTTAAATATTTGCTGCTAGTTTTAAAAATATGTTACATAAACAACAAAACAACAAATTTGTAACCAGGTATGGTAGCTCATGCCTGTATTCCTGGCACTTGGGAGGCTGAGGCAGGAGGAGTGTTTCGAGTTCAAGGTCAGCCAGGACTCTATAGTGAATTCAAAACCAACCTAAATTAAATAGTAAGACACTATCTCAAAAAAAAAAATGGTACACCACCAAGCTGAAATAAATGTGTTTCCTTTTCCATTCAAAAGTTTTATCACTAGTAATGGCAATCAAAATCCAATCAATTCCTAATAATTTTGTACGCTAAGAATTCTTTAACCAACTGCCTTCTCAGCTCAGCATTTCACAAATATATTTTCCAGAAGGAACAGAATAAAATAAACACCCTGCAATTATACTAAAACATCCCTTGAAATCCTCCAGATACTTTTTAAACAAGATTACGATCTCACTTCCTCTTTCTTTTCACATATCCTCTTCATTCTTCTCTAGCCCACTTCCCTTTGGTCTTACAATTTCAACTAGCTACACTTTATTTGAAATACTTCATTCTGGCTGTATCTAAAGTGTGATCAGCATCACTAACTTTCCACTGCAGCAGTGGATAGAGGTCAGCTAGTCACAGTCTCACTCAACCTCCAGTGAAGGAAGCTTCGGAAGCAGCATGCTCACGCAAAGGTCTTTCCAGGTGGTTACACTGACCAAGACACTCCTCAGCAGCCCTGGGCACAAGGACTTCCTATGGGGAGTTACTATGAAAACTCTCTTCCACCTCCTGCCTAGCACTGCCTGAGGCATAGGAGAATGACTTGGTTTTACACCTACTTCTTCTGGAATATCCTTCCTCAACTGCCCATGTCTGTCACCATTCGCACCATGGTGGAGTCTGCAGGCTCCTCAGATTTCTGTGAAATATTCCCTTAATGTTCTTCCCAATCTTCATACAAGGTGCTTCTGCACAGTGTGACTGTGTTTACACTTTCTTCTCACACCTTTGTGCTTCCACATTCTAGTGAATTCTATCTGTATCCCATAATCCTGTAACTGAAACTGGAACCTACTAGGTGACGGTGCAGAATTTTGCATCTGCCTCCGCTTCCCTTTTGTTACAGGGGATTGAACCCAGGGCCTTTCACTGGGCTCCATCTCCAGTACTTGTTCTTTATTTTGAGACAAGTTAACACTAAGATGCCAAGTTGTCCAGGCTGAGCTGAAACTTGCAACCCTCTTCCATCAGCCTCCCAGAGTGGAGGATTACAATGTGTGCCAACATACCCAGCTCTCTTCCTTCCTTTAGTTTACTTTAGGAAACATTTGCTAGGATCCATTTGTGTTTGGTATGAATATAAGTTCATACTTGGGACTAAATGCTCTTCACTCTCCATTTCTAAGAATGAAATGAATGGTTCTCTGTTAAATTACACTCCCTAATTAATAAACATTCACATTTCTGAGGACAGGAAGTCTTTAATCGCTCTATCACAGTATTAAAGGGACCTCTTTGCGCCTTACACAGACAGCAACATGATTTAATCTGCAAGGCCTCGAGTTGGAATGGATCTTCTCTTACCATCTAAAGATGGCATTCCCTCCATAGTATTCAAACCGATGGTCAAAATCTGTATTTAAGCACTTTGTAAACTTCACAAAGAAGCTCCTTTCAGCTTTTACGTGTGCCTTGAAAAAAAACTATACACCTTGACACTTTTGACTCCTCAAGTCAACAGTAAATGAAATTGGAAAGTAATGAAGGAGGAAATCTAACACCGTGAAGTTTAAATTAAAAACCCAAGGAGCACAAATCACATTAGGCCACCTTTTTGCTTTTTAATTTGAGTTTCAAGAATGCTAAGCACCCTAAAATAGCCATATCTCGGATAATCAAGATTACAACAGGAAACTGTCTGAGCATAAATTGCTATGGCAGGAAACTGATTAGTTCAGCAAAGAGACAGGATGCTTCTTGTCTCCCCTGTTGTCTGAGTTGATTCAATGCCTCCTCCATGGGCCAACTGCTCTCAGACAAAAGATCACAGAGTTGCCTCATGAAAACAGACTGAAGGACGATTTATAATGAATACAACAGGTATACAAACACAGCCTGAAACAGCTAGAAAGCTGATAACAGTGGGCCAAGGTGAAAGAGTAAGAAATAGACTAGTAATATATAAAATACTACCAGGATCTACAGAATACAAAGTGAGCCTGCAATAAAAGGAACCCTCATAATAAGTAGAGTTGGCATGCTCCCAAAGAAGGTTTCCTTAGAATAACCTTCTCCATGATGCCTGAGCAATCTATGAATTTCTTGACTTCACCAACTCTCTGTAGTGGGAAGAGCAATGCCTCCTGATCCCCCACGTCGGATGTTGCAGACAGGATGAAGACAAAGGACCTCAAGGTGGGAGGTAACCCTGGAGCCTACAAGTGTGTCCAACCTAATCGGGATGGTTCTTTAAAACTGAATACCTTTCCCAGCTCTATCCAGACTCACAATGTGACTACAGGAGAGGGATGAGGACGTACAATGTTGGTGACTTGAAAGAGAGAAGAAAGAGCCTATGAGGCAAGGGGTGTCCATGGCCTCTTAAAACCAGAAAAGACAAGGGAACAGACTCGCCTCTGGAGTTTCAGAAATGCATGCACCTTTGCTGAAACCTTTGAAGCCCAGTTAAGTCCTGGGAGACTCACATCAGAGCCGGTATTACACACCTGTTAGATAATAAATTGGTGTGGCTTAAGTCACCATGCATGTGGCAATTTACCCCCACAGCAGCAGTGAGGTCATACAAGCCCATCTCCTTTCACAGCCGTCACGTGAGAAGACCAAAGCTGAAGCCAGCCGCCATTACTCTAGAAGTGACTACTAAACAGAAACCCTAACATCTGCACTGGACTTATTTCTAAAACGTTTTTCAGAAGCAAACAAAGATGATCCCGAAATAGTCTTTCAAAAAAGGATTAAAAGAGTCAATATGCACTTTCATAACAATGAGAGATTACCAACTGCTCCCAATGAATCCAACAGATAAGCAGTTACTAATTTACTTGAATTTTTCTTGTGCTTGAGTGGAGCACCATGTATCTTAATTCTTTCCCTTTTGTTTCTCAGCGCTTTATCCCATAAACCTGACTTTGAAGAGTTTTTGCAGTGAGACTGTAAAATAGGCATTGACACCGTGTTTTCTAGAATTGATTAGAACAGTGAAATGATTAAAATTCAGCTTGCTAATTGGAATGTTGCAGGAGCCAATAACGTGGCACTAGGTCAGGCTTCCTTTTACATCTGACTGATTAAAAAGTAAATAAGTAAGAGTCGAGTTGCAAACCCTTCTTACTCACCACTTTGCAGCAAAGGGGCCAAAACCACCACATCAGACCAATGCCCACAAGTAGCAGTAAGACCAAGATAGCGATGAGGGCTGCGATCCCATTGGACTATAGGAGGCAAAGACAAAAACAAAGCTGTCAGCAAATCTAAGGTCAAAACCCGCATGCACACTTTTAAGGGACCATTAGAAGTAACACAGAGTATAATTAGACTACTTCAGCTAGATTCTTTTCTGTTCTATAAATTCCTTTAGTTTTTATTTAGTCATGTTAGGCTATGCTGAGATAGACTCATAAATATAAAAGCTTTGGATATGGTGCAAATTCTTTTAAATATGTCTTAAAGGAATGTAGAGGCAAAAAAATTCACTATTTATGGTAAGACAAATGCACCTAGGTTTTGGCTGTAGGTAAGACTTACCTGGCCTCAAACATGATTATCGCTACAAAGAATTTTCCCAGATTATGATGATGGAAAACCACTCACTTTTTATTCTTAAATAACTGGATAAGATGAATAAAACAAATAATCAAGTAGATGACAAATCATCTGCAAAGGCCCTTGCTAAGCAATGGTAACTAGATGACAATGAAAATACACTCTCACCAACTCTTGTAACAGACAGTCTCTGACTGCAGCTAAGGGGCCACCCACAGGAGAACAGCACAGGAGAACTGTACCCTCTGTGTCCCTGACTGTCCAAGGCCTCGCTCTGTACCACAACTCCTCATCCCAACAACCCTTATTATCCTACCGGGCAGAGGTTATGTCACTTCCTCAGGGAAGCTCTCTTGGATCCTTCGGCTAAAATTGTCCCTCCTGATGATACAACTCATACTTCTCTGTATTTTAATCATTACAACTTTTCATAATGCAACAAGCTAGTTATAAGCTTTGTGGCTACTTCTTTTATTTTTCTTTTCTGCTATGATTCATTATGAATGACAGGAAATCAGAGGCTGAAATCAATTAGTTTCCTACTGTATATCAATGTCTGGCACTCACACATTTTTTACTGAATGAACTGCAAGACATAAGAATCCAAACGACACAGACACCTATCAGGCTGCAAATACTTGTACTTTATGAGTAGGGTTCTGAGTGTTTCCGAGGAGCAGTGTCGCCTGAAGCACTACTCTCTGAGATTCCCAGGGACATCGTGTGCTGTTGTGGCTCAGGGTTTTTGGTTTGTTTGTTTAAGGGAAAGAATTCAAGAAAGAAAAAGAAATCAAGAAGAGGACAAATACTTTATAGAAAATTTCAGGCAAAATGTATAGTAAGTGCTTTGTTTTTAAAGTCAAAGAAAACAATTCAAGGCATACAATCAGGCAACTTAGGAAAATACCCAAAGGGCATGCTTTTGCACATAATTCTAAATACTTATAAACAAATCAAGTTACTTTCCACATCTTTAATTACATAAGGCACAAAATCTAGGCAAACAAATATAACAGAAGAATGTAATAGGAATACACAGAAAACTATGCTACAGGAGCAATGTCATCAAATGGATACACCCCCAATCTTGTCTTCAAATCCAATGTCTTATAGTGATACTGCCTTTATCTGTAAGAGTCCACGCACAGAACAAATGGGGATCTAATTCCAGAACCCATTAAATGGCTGTTTTTCAATAGTAAGAGGTTTATGAACACCTGGCTACCCCTTTTCCTAGAATTCACAGTCTAAAAGTTCAGAAATAAGGATGTACTACTAGAAGCCACAAATCTGCTAACATTTAGTAATCGGTTGCAGGATCATGTGGCAAGAACAGGAAATTCAGAAAATATGCCAACAGAACATAAAGCAAATTAGCTGATCCTGATGGGTAGTGAAATTCTTTTTTTTTTTTTTTTTTTTCTTTTGAGATAGTGTCCCATGTAGCCCAAGCTGGTCTTGAACTCACTTTGATCCTCCTGCCTCCGCCTCCCTAGTGCTAGAATTACAGGAGGGTGCTATACCCCTGGTTTTGATAATTCTTGGTCTTCCCTCTATACAAAATGCCTCTATCAGCAAGACTGACAAAACTGGCCTTCTGGATGCAAGTATACAATTATGAAGACAGCATTATGGTTCCTACTGTTTTTAACAACTTATCTAAGAAAATTAAAGCCAAACGAGGCACAATTTTGAAAACCCATATACCTAACTTTAATGTATCTCATCCAAGATGATGGAAAATAAGGTAGGAGGAAGCACATAATTTATCACTATCTGACCTCGCCATCTGCTCTGGGACAGAGTTCCTGGCTGCACCCACCCCAGACATTAGCTCAGTTAGCTGCATACAGATTCATCCTTTCTCGTTTCCTTTGTTTTGACTTCCAAAGCCTGATATCTGAGCATAGAGCATATCAGTCCTGAAAGGGAAATAATTTCATTGTTCACATAACTTCGCACACAAATTAAGGAAAGGTCAACCAATATGCTTAGGCAGGACTGCGAACAGACACCATGGTATAAACCCCAAACCCAAGAGCAAGATGAACGAAAGCATGAAACTGTATAAAACTCCACATATATCTGTGTCATAAGCAGGAGCTAAAAGCTTCTCCCTTTTATCAAAGTGCACCTCTCTTTAAAGAGACCTCAATTCCAAAATAATCCAAACAAATATTCAACATGTGAATATTGTTTTTCTTGAACTACCTGGGACAAATACATGACTAGAAGCTAAATGCTTTTTTGTTCATCCAAGAAATAGTCAATGAGACCCTCCTAATGTATGCCTTGAAGGAGTGCAAAAGAGGTGAGAAGGAGCAGACAGAATGTGCGGCTCCAGCAAGAGGAACAGAAAGGCCAGTGTGGTCAGGGCACACTGCTGAAAGGAACTGAAGGTCTCCTGAGGAGGTCAAAGAAAAGAAGACAGACACAGATTGCCGAAAAGCTGTCATTTACTACAGAGAAATGGCCATTTGTTACACGACCTTCCAGCTGACCATTTGTTACATCAATTCCTCCTAAAAATAGTTCTGAACAAGCGGCATTTTCAGATGCCTACAAAGACGTGGGAATGAAAGTTAAATGAAGACTCTAGTCTGAAACTCAGAATCCAGTTGTGAGCTAAGACCACGAGGACAAGTCTGTTCTAAGGATGATCTTGAGACAGAGTGGAATGTCCAGCTTGGCCGTGGGGTAGAGAGAATTCTCTAGTCATTCCAGACATATAAAGTTGCTGAACTTTGTCTGCATCTCATTTCCTTTTCTTCATTAAAAATAAATTATGATCAATAGTCAGAAATCTTACCTTGCCAAATATAAGTGAAATTCTAACTAAGAGAATCTCAGAAATATAAAAATAAGTCAGGGTCATTAAAAAAGGAAACAAGTCTTATGTATATAGTGGGGTGCGGGTTGCAGAGCAGTGAGAGAAGGGGAAAAATGAGAATCAAGTCATGTCATATTCTGGTACAAACTCTCAATGGTGAATGTGATGATGACGTGTATTCATAATGTACCAATAAAGATTTGAATTAAAATGAAAATATATATATAAGTTAGGGTCACTAGTCTATTTTGGAAAAAAAGTACAATAATTGAAGAATCACTCAAAAGTTTCACAAGCTATGAGCAACTTATTGTAATCTATCTGGAAAATAATCCTAGTAATCACATCAGAATAAAACAAACACAAAAGGAGGAAAACTGGTCTCTACAAGTTTGTTACAAAGAAATTAGTTAGGGGGGGAAGTCATGAAACAGTGGATGATTTCACTTACTGGCATTAAAAAAAAAAACAAAACTTAATGTCAGGAGTTTAGTGAGCCATGGTCCCAGGGCTAAATCAAGCTCTGCTATGTTGCAAGATTCCCCTACACGCTAAAAAGTGTTTCTTAATTTATTACATAGCTGAAAACCTTCAAAAGAAGAATATATTCCAGAAAATCCACATGATAGTGCACATGGCTTCACTGTACACAGCCACAGCTCTTTGTTTGTCGAAGGCCCCTGACTGCTTTTGCCTAGAATGGCGGGCTTTAGTAGCTACGACAGAGAACACTTACTCCCAAAGTGTGAACTATTTACTACCTGGTCTTTAAAAGAAGTTTGCTGACTTCCATCCTAAATAAATCCATTTAGAATCTGATTGAAAACAGCAGGCTGTGCAAGTGTTGGTTCTAGGATAGAAAGATACAGAAAGAGGGCTGGGGATTTAACTCAGTGGTTCCAGCACCTGTCTTGCAAGCGCAAGGGCCCGGGTTCGATTCCCCGGTAACCACATACCATACTGGGTGTG
>PVIR01003600.1:25105-87038 GCA_004026965.1 Petromus typicus
AAAGAAAGAAAGAAAGAAAGAAAGAAAGAAAGAAAGAAAGAAAGAAAGAAAGAAAGAAAGAAAGAAAGAAAGAAAGAAAGAAAGAAAGAAAGAAAGAAAGAAAGAAAGAAAGAAAGAAAGAAAGAAAGAAAGAAAGAAAGAAAGAAAGAAAGAAAGAAAGAAAGAAAGAAAGAAAGAAAGAAAGAAAGAAAGAAAGAAAAGAAAGATACAGAAAGAGAACTTATACTCCATTCTGGCCTTTAATTTTGAGGAGCAAGGCCAGGACCCGAAGCTTACCAAGTTCCAGGCTCCATGTAAGCCGCCCCCAGAGACAGCAGGAACCAAAATCCAAACGTTCAGTTTAGCAACACTGACACCTCTGAGGTCTGGCCACTCCTTCTAAAACATTTGCATTAATGCACGCTGAAGACTGGAGATGTCTCTCCTCACTGTCCTGTCTGTAAAATCGTGTTAGTAACAGCCTCCTCTTGCTTGTGAGTACTTCAAAGAGCCAATAAATGCTCCACTTGTATAACAGCAGTTAGCACTATGCCTGGTGCTCACTTACTCAAGAAGACACAAACACGGTACTATGATTCAAAGGTATCAGAAAACCAATGGTCCCAAGAAGGGTAGGGGACAGGGGGAGGCTTTCCCTGTGTTATTAAAAGGAGAGATACATTTTAAAGATCTGTGAAGAGATGAACAGAAAGGACTACTTAAATTCAAACCCTCCTCCAAGTCTAATAATCTCTCCAATCTAAATTGTAGTTTCTTCACTTTTAAACTAGATACACATAAACTGTCATTTCATTCACTTAGAAAACAAAGTCAAAGCCAGTGCTATGGATGAGGACCACGTGCGAGGGGTGATGACCAGGGCCTGTGAGGGACAGGAAGCTGCCTCTCTCTGCTCTGTGCGCCTCACCTAGCGAGTTTTCACGAGGACAAACCAGCCTCAAGAATAATAGTGTCTTTGGTTTTTAAATGCTTGTGGAAGCCATCGTGATGAGCAACATCACTAACAGCATTTCACCTAATCACCAAATCTCAACAGGCCTCCAAAGCAAAGTATCTCTTCAATCCAGTGTCCCACCACTTAGTGTAATACTACAAACTACCTTTCTCTGTGTTAAGCAGAAGTTCAATATACGAATCACTCAGTGCATTTCATCAGCTCAGATCAGGTAATGTGACCACACGCCCAAAGTGTTTGTTGGGGAATTCAAATTATGGTTAGAGCTAATGAAAAAAAGAAATTTCCTATGACTACTCTCGATATGATTTGAATTAAAATAAAATATATATTGCTCTGAAATAATCAGTGTAATAATAAAAGTCATGTGGAAGAGAAAGCACCAAACGCTCAGGCTGAGTCGGGGCAAGAGGGTCCCAGGTGACAGACACCCTTGGACCCTGTCAGTCCCTGTTCTCAGTGACCCCACACCCAGGGCCCTCTCCCAGGCCTTCTCTTCACGTCGCAGTGGCCTCCTCCTTTCCCTTCCCTGTTTGCTCACGTGACTTGTTTCCCAGGTCCGGCTCTGCTCCTCACTCTCATATCTTTTCTGCTTCTACTCACGACATCATCTTATCTTTCCATTCTGCCAAATTAATCTTGAAATTTCATCAACTCGGCTTTCTTTATGTCTCTGGTTCTTGAACCTCCCTTTCCCTAAAGACGCTGCTTTAGAAATCTGCAATTTCAAAATCTCTTTCCTATCCTTTCAAATCATTCCCTGCCCTTTCAAGCTTCTTGCCCCTTTTCCAGGCCCCGTAAGAATCTTTCACAGTTGCTGGAGCCCTTCCTCTGAAAGTAACCATCCAGGAAGACATGGCCCCCGACTCAGGCACCTGCACTAGTGGGCAGCTTCCTCTGAGTTTCCACACTGCACCCTCCCAAGGTAGGAGAAAGCTCACTTCTCTTTCCTAAGACCAACTAGCAGACACAGGGGGCTCAACTCCCTCTTCAAACTTCTTCAGCCCTGGGTTCTAGCAGGCTTCCATTAAAGCTCTCCTCCCTCTTGCTAGAGTTTTGAATACGTTCTCTTTCACCTGTTTCATTTTATCCAGTGAAATTTGTCTTTCACCCTGTATATTCCTCCTCCTCCAAAATTCCATTAACCCTGAGTTCTCCCCTCTTCCTTCCCTTTCTTCCTGCGTTAATAAATGGGATATTTAAATGTTGATGTCCAGCCCTAACCCCTCTCTGAAGCACAAAGCTATGTCTACAATACCTATGTGACATCCTCGCTCAGTATGCTTCCAAAGAAAAATTTTTTCCTCTCTGGATTTAGCTCTGTCTTTAGATGCTTCCAACAGTAGCATCATCCCTCAAATTTAAGAATCAGCCATTACTTTCCAAACCAGGAAGTTATTTTATAAGATGTATTTCTTTATAAATAGAGCTTTCAAATATTTGAGTACTATTTCTATGACCACATGCCAATTCAGAACCCAAAGTTTTATCACTACATTGTAGTTTTCATCTCTTAAGGGCTTTTTCTGTGCCCTGTTGTCTTTCCATCGTAATTCTCTTGCAAAGCATTTCTAATTTAATGTTCCCCAAATAGCATGGCACACCATTACATTCAGCCTGAAGCCTTTTGAAAAACACTATTATCTGCTACAGTTATACTCTGTGATTGCTCAAGATAGTAAAACCTAAAATACTTTGCTAATGGGGTTCCCATCCTGACTTGCTAGATAATTCTTCTGCCTGATAACAAAACACAAGGAAAATGAACAGGAGAAAGGACAGGAACATGGGAAAAGGAGGACAAAGAAGAGAATGTGAGGAATCAGAGAAGGAGAGAGAAGAAAGAAGGAAGGAAGGAAAGAAAGAAAGAAAGAAAGAAAGAAAGAAAGAAAGAAAGAAAGAAAGAAGGAAGGAAGGAAAGAAGGAAGGAAAGAAAAAAAGAAAGAAAGAAAGAAAGGTGGAAAAGGGACAAAGGATAGCAGGGAGGCTGAACCTGACAAATTACTATAATTATATTACCTCAAAGGACATTTTAAAATACAGTGGCTAGAAGAACCATTCTAGAACAAGCTCTTCCTTCCAGGTGAAAGAATACAGACTTTCTCTTGCCTTTACTCAGCACTGCTGTACCTGTGCTGTTAAGTGGGGGCACCACATGCCTATAGTAGAAGCTCCAAACTCTGTCTGGTGTTCTGGATTATTGACAATCTGGTCTAAATTTTCTATTTCCAAGATTTCCTTCCACTTGTTTCCATTCTGACCACATCGATCCGCTCCCAGTTCTTCAACAAGTCTCCCCCACCCCGTTTCCTTTTTCTCTGCGGTGTTCCTTCCCAGCCTGTTTCTTTACCCACATCCTGCTCTCCCTTCGAGGCCCAGTTTGTGTTGCTTCCTCCATAAACATAAAAGCTTTCTCCAGCAGTTTTCCCCTCCTTGCTCTAACCTCCTCCTTTTTTTTTCTTCTTAATAAATAACATGTGTTGCACAACAACTCCCAAGATTGAATCTCCAATCCAGACCTCTCTCAAATGCACCAGACTGATATGGTCATGGGGCCTCTTCGACATTTCCACTGAGCTTATCTCAGACACATTTGTCATTCAACTGTATGAAAATGGAACTCCTTGTCTGCATCCCAAAGTAGCTCTATTGACAATAAAATGCCCAGGCAAATATCTTAGAACTATTCTTAATGTCTTTATGGCTCTCACATCCCACATCTAGAGTATGTAGGCACACACCAGAGGCTCCATCTTTAAAATATATTAGAATTTAACTACTCCCCACCATCTTTACTGCTCAACCCCAAAAGCACTAAACAACTTCAGTCCCCATGTCCTATATTACTACAGAAGCCAAAGAATTAAGTGTTTCTACTTTTGCTCCCAAGAGTAAAATCCTGTACACAGAAGCTAGCGTGATCTCTTTCCGGCACTAAATTCAATCGGGCTTCTTTCTTTCACTCTGAAGTCCTTACAATGACTGACCGGGCCCACCTTGTTCTGCAGCACTCCCATCATGCTCTTCTCTAAATCCAGAGACTTTTGTTTTCCTCCCATTATCCTCTGCTCCAACCCCGGGCTCTCTGAGTTTCCATTACTAGCCAGGTATTGTGCCATGGTTAGGCGATTCCCTAGCTGCTCCGCAATCCTGAAACAGTTCTCCCTCCACTAGAAGGTCTCCAGGCTTCTGGTCCTGGCTCAAATCTCATCTTCTCAATGAGAATCACTTTGATACCTCATGTAATATTACAGCTTCACCCCCTGCCCTTCTCTGACACAACCAATGTTCCCTTATCTGAAATCATCTTTCTCTTAAATCACTTTGAGCCATATATTATACTCTCCTGAACCCTAGCAAGATCCCCATCAGACTTACTATTCTTGCCTACTGAAAAGACAGGAAAAGTAGGTGAAAAGACAGCTGGCGATGCAGAACAGGAAGAATGGAGAGAGAACACCCCTTCAGGAGGGCCAGGCACTGACAAACCACCACAGCTACCCTTACCCATCCACATCCTGAAAGACCAGAAAACCTACAAATTACAACATCCATAAAACCCACAGATTGCAAAACACATTACAGATTGGAAAAAAAAACAAAACAAAAAAAACACCTAGTTGTTTTCAAAACAGAAGATGCTGATAAAGCTAACCAAGGAATTCAGAAGTGACCCAGATTCCTATACACACTCCTGCTTTACCTATCTTTGAAGAGAAATGGAACCACCTCTCCACTGACTGCTGTCTTGTGTCTATGGAGAAGGGTATCCTCTGATTGAATAACAACGTAAGACCACAAAACCATAAAATGTAAGAAAATTTAAGTTTGAGATTCTGGTATTTGATTGCCAGGAATAAAATATCTCTTTTCTCTCTCTCTCTCTCTGTGTCAGTCAGTCTGTCAGTCTGTCTGTCTCTCTCATAGTTCAAAAATGATACAGAAATTATACCTGCAGAGTAAGAGTTATCAACTCTTCTCCTCTCTCTTTCTCTTTCTATCCCTTCCTTCCTTCTTTGATTTATGTATATTTTACAAAGAAAAATTACTCTTAAAAATAATGCCCAGGTGGTCAGGTTAGTGCTTCCTATTTGTATGTTCCATGATATAACACCAGAACTTTCTAGAAATCCACAAAATTAACTACAGGGAAACACTGTCTTACAAATAAAGTTTACATTTCAATATTCTGCATGTTAATCAATTGCAAGTAAAATATAGTTTCAAACTAAGATATTACCAATCAGAATCAGACTGCTTACTCATATGAGACAGCACTAATTTTTAAGATGTGTAAAATAATGAAATGATTGATCCATTAAGATGCGCCAATGAATTTAAACTAGAGAAGGAGGGGCTTTCAAGGAAGTCAGCAAAAAAAGGAAAGGAAAACGTCAGATTTGTCAGTGGAGGCACATTGGCAGGAGATCAGGCCTGAAGATAAAGAGGTGAGGACCAGGCCTCTGTACTCCCTAAGAGAGGAGCAGCAACTTAGAATTGCACAATAACTGTATCACCTGGTGAAGAAAAGTCCCAACAGACATCATGCACACAGGCGGACCCATTCCTTCCCCAAAATGCCTTTGTTCTTTCCTCGAACCTTGCTCTGTGACTCACTTCCCTACTGGAATACTATTAGCTAAGTGGCTCTATTTATAATCCTACAGGCTGACCCAGGTTGTGACTACTATATGAATTACCCTTGACAAAGGGCCTCAAGGACAGTCCCCTTCCAGGACCTTCCTGCCTGTCAGCAGCTATTCCTAATCCTCAATAAACTTTTCCTACTCTTAACCACCTCTGTCCTTTGGAATTCATTCTTTGACTTCAGAAGAAATTGGCACAAGCTGGGCATATGGGTCATCTAGCAGGCTGGGAGTTATATTTTCCCCTATGTCAATATTATCGATACTAAATTCTACATTTCATGACAGAAAAATGTTATCATTTTCATATCTCATGTTTTAATACACATTTTTTTCCTTTTCTTGAGGTTAAATATTGACTTTTTAATTTTATAAATACCACAACCAAATTATAGTATCTCAAAATTCTTTTAGAAGAAGCTAAGTAAAAACACCCTGAAATAATCTTCCTCATTGTGGGTTCCAATGTTAATTTTTTTTTTTTTAAGGTTTTTTGAGACAGGGTCTCACTTTGTAGTTCAGGCTGGCCCTGAGCTCAGCCTCCAACTCACATCACAGCAATCCTCCTGTCTCTGCCTCCTGAGTGCTGGGATTACAGGCGTGAGCCACCACGCCCGGCACTGTGGTATGTTGTACTGATTGCTGCTGGGGTGAGTCTCCACGCCCAGTATTGTTATGTAGTTACCAGGGATCTAACCGGGTCCTTGCGCTTGCAAGACAGGCGCCTGAACCACTGAGCTATATCCCTGGCCCTCCAATGTTAATGTTTATACTTGATTATAGTTGCACATTGTAATGGTCAAGTTACACAGATAATTTGTGGATCAAAGAAATTACTTTTAAAAGGTAACTAGCACTGTACTTACACATTCTGTGGCTGTAATTGTTAACGAGCTTGAGATGACAGATTTACCTCCATTAAAACTCACTGAAACATCAAGAGTTCTGAAAGAAAGATTAAAAAATAATTAAAAATAAAGTAGAAAGTGGATAGTTTTGTTTCCCTGTATAATTGAAAAATGAGGCAGAAAATGTACTTAAAGTGGAAAAATCACAGGTTCTAATTATTTATTTCAACTTTTTTTGGCCTTAGTTATAGTTCGTACTTCTTAGCCTAAGGCAAATTCTTCAAGTTTTCAAATTATATCTTTAAAAAGCATTAGCATAGAGACTTTAAGAAATACTTTAATCCAGAGAAGAGCTGAGATTTTTAGG
This sequence comes from Petromus typicus, assembly GCA_004026965.1. Lineage (NCBI taxonomy): Eukaryota > Metazoa > Chordata > Mammalia > Rodentia > Petromuridae > Petromus > Petromus typicus. The sequence continues at coordinate 31,922 of PVIR01003600.1, forward strand.
TTCACAGAAATTAAAACGGCGAAAAGCTCTTAGATTCTATTTAGCTTATTTTTCTTGACTTCAGAGATTACTACTAATACAAGATAATTATTTAGGAGTATAAAATTGGAAATAATATACCCCTTAAGGATAAAACATAAAGTAAAAATAACAGGGAGAAAGTCAAGCAAAAAGACAGAAAGATATGTGGTTGCAGGCATTTGTAGATAGTTTCAAAACATAAAATTATCTTGACAAAAGAAGAGAAAAACATTAACTTTTATCCCTGGCTTAAAAAAAAATCATAGTTGATATACTGTTTTCATTTGAAAAGTGAAAATTTAAATTATAAAACAGTAGTAATTACATTTTAAAATTCATATTCTGGTAATTCATTATTTGCTATCAATTAGCCTGAAACTGATGCCTTTTTTAACAACTATAAAAATAAATCACAGAAAAAACTGATATGGAGATATTGAAGTATGTGAGAAAACAGCTCTATTTCAAAGTGGTTTACAAAGTTTATTTTTATTAACAACACTATGTAGACAATGAAAGTTATCTATTTATTGGAATAGTAGGTGACTTTGTTTACCTACTTCCTACACATTACTATGCCTTTTAACATTTCAAACTCCAATGATCATAAATATTCTAAATTCCAAGAATTAACAGGTAAAACTTGTGAATTTATCACTCTGAATTAACAGGGTTTTGTAACGGTGTCAAATTTTGCTGTAGTAATATTTGCACTAGAAATACAGAAGGCACTCTCTGTGCCAAATGCAACAATACTTGTTAACGGACAGAATTAAACACAAGCAATCTCAAGCTGCTGGTGAAATTTTCAATACCAGGGAGGAGAGATAAGAAAGACTTGGTACCAGATGCTGCCTAATGTACAACTATTACCTCTTTTAACCCTTGGTACAGTCTTTGGAATAAGGAGAACTTTCACAGTTTTACACAGCAGGGGCAGGAGACCCAGAAATGCCGATGATACCAGCTGAGAGACGTTGACAGTAGAATTCTAAATAACTTTAAACTCCTTCTGTAATACTACTGGTGAAATAATGAAACTCAATGCTCTTACTGTATTATTCCTTTCATAGTAGTATTTAGCTTAGATTCACAAAGAAATAGAACTACCAGGAAAAGGAACCCGTAAAATTCAAAATTCAGAAATACTCCTATTAAAGAGTACTTCTTAAAATACTCACTTCAAAACATATGATACAAAAGAAAATTAGCTAAAGGCAAAAAGGAAAGTGAATTCTGAGTGCTCACATCAAGTTGACTGGATTTTGTACTATTCCAACACAGAAAGCCAAGTAGTCCACTTGAAAAACACAAGCTAAACCTAATTCCTCACTCTGCAGAACTGAGAACCTTGTTTTGTTTTGTTTTAATGACTAAGAATAACTGAATCCAAAAATAATTGTGACATGTTCCTATTTTCCTTACTGTAAACCATGTACAATCATATGACAGGCTTTTCTTTGGGGGGAGATTATTTTGATTCATAACAGTCTAGGCTTGCTACAAGTCATCTTCCTGAGTCAGCTCTCAAGGACCGGGAGATAGTGACTGAAGCTCTTTATAACGTGGCATTTACAATCCACCAGAAATGAACCAGAGCTTCAAGTGCTAAGGAAAATTTCCACAACTTTTAATGTTTTACAAAATGGAATAAGAACACAAGACATAATTTCTGAATGAATCCACTCCTTCCTGTAGTGGAAATGTAGATTGATCAAACTTTGGAGATAAACAAAATAAATAACCACTGCTGTTCCCAAATCTCAGTCTACTGTAATGTGGCTGCTGTCAAATAAATCTGGGTTAACTGTCCACACATATGGAAATCTATGTGATTCTGCTGACATAGGAACTTCATGAAAATTATATATTCTTCACTTTCCTGTCAGCTGTAGTACTATGATTAAACACTACCCCACCTCCACCACTGAGAGGCAGAAGCCTTTATTTCTTACTGTGAGTGAGACCCGGTTCATGTTCTCACTTTGCTCTCACAGTAGCCCAGGGAAGGAGACCAGCATGATTTCCACTTTCCAAAGAGAACATCAAAGTTTCAAAAGAAAACCTGCTCACGTATTGGACCTGCCACTCTACAGTCAAAGTGCTTTCACTTATGCACTTGGTCCCACTTATGTATTTTAAAGTCTTACATTTAAATTTTTCTCACGGATGTCACCTTAATATCACTCTGCCAGTTTTTTGTTGTATTGCTATATTTCTCCTGGTTAAATAGAACAGCATTGATTACTTGGAAACTTAGATATTTATTCACATTTTTCTTGGCAGTTTTTTCAGAAATATTGCAAATGTGAAAGTACAGTTAGTGCTGCCTCTTAACCCTGCTGTTTCTTTAGAAAAAAATATTTTTGAAGTTACTGACACCTCCGTGGTACAGACACTACTATAATCTGGGAGCTTTTGCTTCAAACCTACATCACTTCTTTCCCAGAACACAGATTTCTAAGGCTACCTCAGCTTCCAGCCGAAACCAGTACCTCAATCCTTCTGTGCCCCAAGACCACACTATATAAATTAAATGTTTCCCACCATATTTTATGTCATTTATGTCAGGAGATGACTTATTTGTTTCTATCCCCGCATAATTTCTACTTCTGTCTGGTGACCTGAGAACAGAATCCACAGTCTCAGCTGTAGAGACTTGATTATGGGTGAAAATGTTTTTTAAAAGTAATAGGAGAATTTCTCTTCATTTGCAAAACATATCAAATAAAAATGTTAAAGAGGATAAATTCGACCCACGTGGTAGGGAACCTGGACTACCAGGTTGGATCCTGCATCACTCCACTCAATCTTCTACTCTTTGACAGTGAAATGGGAAGTAGTACAATTATCTCAGAGGTGTTCTGAGATAAATAATACACCTAAAAGAACTATCACAGTGCCCGGAGCACAGCAGACACTTCATAAATTGCTGTAACTCTCGATTACTTGTCTAATGGATCATTCAGGTCACCAAGCTATTTGCAGAAACCCAATAGATCAAAATTGTTTTGTTGAATGTTACCATAATGTATATCAAAAATGTACCAATAAACTCAACACAGGGGAAAAAGGAAACAAAGTTTTTTACAAAGATGATTTTTAGAAAGAAATATACAATGAAAACTGAATATATGTATCTTTTAAAACAATTTCTATTCTACTTAAGGACATAAAAATAGAGAAGACTAACTTTGAAAATGCCTATGCTGTGTAGATGCTTGTAAACAAATTTCTCAATGCTATTTCCTTCCTGCTATAAAATATTATCTTTATCACATCAATACAGCTATGTTAAGCTGTGTACTTAAACTACAAGCCTAAAGTGCATTCCAAATTGACTTATGAATGCTAGTAAATCCAACCACTCACTCTTGTACTAGTTAATTAATAAATATTTCTTATTTCTTACAATAGCAATAAAGACTATTATAAAACTAACACAACCACACCAGCCTGTGCTCGCTAATAGGGATTCTGTAACAAATAATTTACAAATAGAGTAAGTGCAGGGAAGATACATAAGCAATGACAACAGTATGACATTAAGTAAAATCAATCTAAGCACAGGTGTACAAGAGGACCACGTGGGAGACACAATACTCGGTCTTGGAATGAGGTTGCCAACTTTCCCACAGGAAGTCACCTTCTAAAGAATAATCAGGAGTTAGAAAGTGAAATTCCAAAGAAATCCAAGTAGATGGAGCACCTGACGGGCTAGGAAGCAAGAAGACAGTCAAGAAACTAAAAGTCATGCAGTCCGTCAGGAACTGGAACAGTAAGAAGAAAACGGTGACAGACTGAAAAGGTGAGTGGAAGGTGGACCGTGAAGTATCCCAAATATCTCCAGGCACTGGAATCAGTCTTAAGAACTTTATAGCGTGGTAGAAATAGGATCGATATTGCATTTTCCACATATCACTCTTGCTGAGGTTGATAATACAAGGCATGAATCTGAAGATTAAACTTCTAGGTAGAAAGAGCAGTGAAGAAAGTTTTAATATATTTCAAAGACGAACGAAAGTAGAGTTGAAGTAAAATAGCGGTGACAAGGGGAATTAAAAGTGAAAACAGAGGGGGCCGGGGAGTTAGCTCAGTGGTTCCGGCGCCTGTCTTGCAAGCGCAAGGGCCTGGGTTCGATTCCCCGGTAACCACATAACAATACTGGGTGTGGAGACTCAATCCAGCAGCAACCAGTACCACATACCACAGTGCCGGGCGTGGTGGCTCACGCCTGTCATCCCAGCACTCGGGAGGCAGAGGCAGGAGGATTGTGATGTGAGTTTGAGGCTGAGCTCGGGGCCAGCCTGAACCACAAAAGCGAGACCCTGTCTCAAAAAACCTAACAAAAAAAAAAGTGAAAACAGAGGATGTAAGAGTTAGGGGGGGAAAGAACATGAACATTTACTAGATGTAGGGGGTGAGAAAAAAGGAATAAAGATGGCTTCAAAGTTGTTAGTGGAGGAGATGTTTTTAGAGAGACAGCAGGAGAAGGAGCAGGTCTGAAAGAAGGACATGAGTCTACTTAGTAACTTGCAACTGAAGGTGCCTACGGTAAGTCCCAGAGATTTGTAGATGTTTGGATAGTGGATGTCTTGATATTGAATTGAAAAGTAAAGAAAAAAGTGTTGGCTGAAGGTTTGGAATTCATCAACAAGAAAAAAAAGCTTATGAGAGGATAAGTACACAGCTCAGGAATCCAACTGCAACAAAAATTAACAGTTTAGGGACTGAAAGAGGAAAAGGAACCTGAAATAATATTTGAGAACAAATAACTGGGATGAACTCAAAATTATACTAAGTATGAGATACACTGTTAACTAAAATGCTTTATGCAAAAAATGGTATAGCATTACTATGAAATGAGTTAAGCAACAGATTAGCAAATGAAAATATATTCTTTTCAGATCATGATACACCATGTATTTACCATTACTATTCTCCAATAAGTTTTGTCATGAAAAATTATTTTTTCAAAGAACAGCTTTTATATTTTATTAATATCTACTTGTATTACATTAAAATAAAAAATAACTAAGGTGAGACTACAAAGTCATGAAGGACAGAGAGGGCCTCCCAGACAGGAAGTCTGGCCCATAGCACAGATTATGCAGGGAGGAAAAGGAAGATGAGGCTGAGAACTGACCGCTTTCTCATTTCCCTCTTCTGTAAATTAGCCCTACATTGTTTAATACAGTTAGTTGACCCTTGAGTTGCAAACTTGATCGCTTCTCGAGAACTGGTTGAAACTCAAATTTGTTATAAGGCAATACAGCTGGCATCTGCATGTTTACCTCGGTATATGCCACAGATAACAAAGGAAGATTAATCTTCCATTAACCTATTTAATCTAATCTAATTAAGTTGTTCATATGCCAGGCCAGTCATAACTTCAGGGCCCACTGTATTTCTTACTAACACCTCTTTGCTCCATTCTCAGAATGTATTTGCAAAATGGTAGGATAAAATAAACCTTAACAACTTTACATAATTAAAAGATTGTCTCATCTATACTTTTAGGTCAAATGGTACCCACTCAATAGTGATAAACCTAGTACTAATCTCTGAGATTAATTATTAAATAGTGTGATATGCAGTTAAGCAAATAAAATCCATTGAGTCCTAATAACCACAACACTTTTATTTTATACCTAATGATTGATGTGCGATTACTCTGAAACAAGAAAATCATTCTGTGCTATGTCCGTTACTCTGACTTGAGAAATTTCATACTCCATGAAAAAGGGCTGACATTTCAGTCCACAGTAACCTATCTTCAAAGTATTCATTTGCTGCTGACTTTATGCATATCCAATAAAATATTTCCATTTTATGATCCATTAAAAAGGATGAAAAAATTAAATAAAACTATGAAAGACATTTGCTGGAAGTAATAAATAATTTACCTCCAATTTGCACATACTAAAACTTAAACTGGCAACTCCTCAAAAAGTTATTAAAATTATGGTGACTTAGATATTTTGAAATCCAGTGCTAACTTATCTTGTGCTGAGTTTTTCAAAAGTTAGCATTGTGCATCATAGAGATTTTAAGTTGAAAGGGGAAGCTTCATATTTTTAATTAAGATTCCACTTCTAGTTATGCATGTATATGCAAATTAATGTCTCACCTAAGGATACTTTCTTTAAGGTAATTTGAGGATTCTTGAATTAAATGATTTCTTTTTAGGATATTTCAATTTAGTGTGTAACGACAACAAAAATTGCAACCAGGAAGACCGCATGATATTAGAAAAAATAATCTATATTCAGAGATACACTATTAAAGTTCTGTTGTACATGTTTTCAGTGTTGCAATGAAAATAACTAATTTTTAATTGCAGTGTGAATTTTAACAAAATCCTAAACATATACTGGGAAATAATCATCTAATTTTAATGCATTTCATTAATATTATCAAATGTTTTAATAATAAAAATTTAATCAGATAAAATTTACAAGTAGCTATGTAAGAGGACTTAAGTGCATCCATGAAGAGTATCCTCTCCATTACATAGTTATTCTTCTTTAAATACTGTTAGCTACCAAAACACCCACTAAATAATTCTAATGTTAGAAAAGGTATTCTCTACACTGAGCTGAAATGTCTTTCTCTCCTGCTGCACCTTCTATCTCCTTTCTTTGCAGCACTAAAGAGTAATTCAAATATTCAAGTCAGAGATCTTTACATGTTGGACAAGAGCTAAAGTGTCCTCTGAGTGGGATCTTGCAAATCACGTTTTACTTAACATTTCCACACTTGGCAAGATCTTGTGGGCCACCCCCCATGTGCTTGGATTAGTTATTGTTCCTCTCAAAAGACAAAGTCTAGATCTGTATATGTACCTAGAATGGGGATAAAATACAGATTAGGTGAATATATCTCATGAAGAAAAGATAAATATTCCTTCATGTGGCTGGGGTAGTGAAATAGGGGGCCCTCCGTTTTAGCCCATTTCACCAAGATTCTCCTGTGGGAATTCACAATAAAGGCATAACTAATCTCCTGAGAAAATAAAAACGATTCCCTCATAAAGTCGGGCTCGAACCCCAAGTATGGCTCTGCCACACTGTTCCTCCCAGGGATCTTTTTACATCGAATGCTTGAAACTTCTGCAAATGCGGATGTCTCACAAGTTCTTTCTTACTCACAACTCTGTCAAGTGTCTCCCCACATTGCCCTTTACGAGAACTAATACTATCATTTTCATCTGATTTTGATACTTATTTCCTATTTGCCAGAAGATTCTGGTCAATGTTTCTGCAAGTACGTTTAACTATACCACATGCCTCCTGAAATCGTCTTCTCAAACAAGTTGTAGGATAAGGCTCTGCTTCATTCCATTCTGTTTCTCTTTCTTCACAATGTCTTTATGTACATTTACTTAATTTGCTCTATTCTTCTTGCCAAATTACAGGTTTGAGATCTCAACTACTATAGAGCAGCTGTGCTACTGTTGATGTCTCAGAAAACAAAGGTCAGAGAATAAGCCACGGTTAGTGCGTTACATTGTGATGATATTGAGAGTCAGTGGAAGGTCAAAAGTCTTTAAAGACTTCATCCTTCTTGAACTTAGAGAAGGCATTTTGATACCAATCAACCAGAGGGGGAAACAGAGTCCAAAGTCATCTACGGGTTTTTCATTTAGTCATATGGCAGTTTAAAGGTGTGCCCAGTGAAAAAATCAAAGAGACCAATCTCACTGCTACTATCTTTGCTCCTTTCTGTTGGAATATTAAGAAATCATTCAGGTTAGCCTAAAAAAATCTATATAAAATAAGGAAATTCAACAAACATAGATCTCTGTTTAACCAAATTTCTTCAAAATCTCATTCTCTTCAAATTCAGCAGTAATATTCCCACCTAGGCTATCCAGACATCTTTGACTGGGTTCACTCTGTAACATCCATTTTTGAAAGCAGACCTAAGTCTTAGCCACCCTACCACAGCCTTAGTCTCCATTTCCAAGTAAACTTCTTCATATTAATACTATTTTAAATGAAAATCCACAAGCTCTAAATTTTTTAAAGTATAACCCTAAGAAATTGCAATTCAGGATGGAACATAAAGATGAGAAAGGACCTGATACAGCAGGCTAATGAGACAAGGCACATGGCCGTGGATCCAGCTCTGAGACCAGGCATCTGGCTTTGAGGCCGTCTGCGCAAGGCTACTTCACCAGTGTGTTGTTAATTATTTAAGAGAGAGAATGGGGGAACCATCGCCACATCTGTCACCCACACACAGGAAAAACCTTCATTCATTGTTGGGCCAGATGTGTTTACTTGAAACATAGACTAACTAGCTATTTAATGGGTTTGAATTCTTAGCCAAAAGCTAATTAGGCAAACATATTAAGCTTCAGTCACCTTACAAGGCTAAACTGTTTCAGTTGTGTTGATTTTAATCCAATCTCACAAGAGCTCATCACCTCCAAAGTTATCTGAAGAAATTTCAAAGCAAAGGAAAAGGGCCAAATTACCTGCAACATAACTAAACAGAACAAATAATTATGTCCCCAAATACCAAATATATTGAGAAATAAGCATCTAAAGCTTTGTCTCAATAGTATTATATGCCTAATATTTAAAAAAAACACAAAAGTACATCATTCTAATACATCTCTACCGTAAAGCATTCTGTTTGCTGGTAGGCAAAATATTGAGAGCAAAAGCTAAATGGATAATATCCTATATATGATACTGTGTTACCTAGAATTTGAAGGGTGAGGGTGACTTAAAACTCTCTGCTTTAAAAGAATCACTCTTGAAAAGGACAGAAACAGAAAACATGGCAAACAGAAAAAAGTCACTAAATATTACGATAGACTTGGGATCAGAGTAGCTCCATGTGAAACTGACCTGCCTCCACATCTAATGCCAGTTTACTTCCCCCACTGACAAGCTGTCAATAGCACCACTTATAGATGACACAGAAAATGAATGATGACACAGAAAATGAATAAAAGCTTTAATTTTTCTGGGGGCCGGGGAGTTAGCTCAGTGGTTCCGGCGCCTGTCTTGCAAGCGCAAGGGCCCGGGTTCGATTCCCCGGTAACCACGTAACAATACTGGGTGTGGAGACCCACACCCACACCCAGCAGCAACCAGTACCACATACCACAGTGCCGGGCGTGGTGGCTCATGCCTGTCATCCCAGCACTCGGGAGGCAGAGGCAGGAGGATTGTGATGTGAGTTTGAGGCTGAGCTCAGGGCCAGCCTGAACCACAAAGCGAGACCCTGTCTCAGAAAAAAAAAAAAAAAAAAAAAAAAAGCTTTAATTTTTCTAAGTTATATTATGTGGCTCCTTTTGATCTACTTAAAATACAAAGCGGATACTGCTCCAATCTATTGGCATGGCCACAAATGTCATCCAGCAGATATTTTCAACATTTAAGGGCTCACAAAAGTAAAAGTGCTCAAGTCAACTTTAGAATACTAACAGGATTCTCCTGGACTCCCAGAAGAAATATGATCTCCATCCTCAGAACACTGATTCAGCTCTTGGATTGTGTCCTCATATTTAATTGTTTTTTCTGCTCTTGGGGAAAGATGAATGTGAAGTCATCCTAGAAAATTGTTCTATTTGTTATCCTAAACAATTAAAACGTACTGCTCTGAAATATTTGCAATCATTTGTTTCATACCAGAGAGGATTTTTTAAAAATCACAAAAGGAAATAAGTTATTGCTGAAGTTATTTGTGATTTAAATAAAAGACTTTAAACTAATTAAACTATCTATTAATAGAGTATACTGTCACATGAAAAAATATGTATACAGACCTCAACAGAAACGGGACAAAATTAAAACACAGTTAAATAAATATGTACAAATATTGTGTCATCCTAAGTGTACCATAATAAGCCAATTGTTAACTTTCATATACTTCATTAAATACTATAGTAATTTCTCAAAATCACACTTTAGGATTCTGTACATGCATGTGTACGTGTTTAAATTCAACTTCCTAAAGTTTGAAATAATTATTGTTTAGATTTTAACAGAAGAATTCAATCCAGTTATTAGTGGCACTTTTAATAATGTTTATCGTTACTTTCTAATAATTTGTTGCTAGAATGTGTTTAAGTTGTTCCCATGAAGTACTTACTCTCCAGCTTTATGCAGGACCGGTGCGGGACAAAGCATAGAATTAAGCTGCACACTGACTGGTTTTACACCTAAAAAACACAATGCCATCAAATTAATAAAGACTTCTAAATATCTCACACCATTTTCATTTAGAACATGAAGAGCATTTTATAATCTGAGTTCAACTATGGAGTATTAAGTATATTAGTAAAACAAAAAAAAAAAAAAACAAAGAGAAGAAGAAAGGGAACAAAAATAGAGATAATATGCTACACTGATAAAGAATTTGGTGAAATATAAATTACAAGTTCTTTTTTGTATAGACTAAGTTTATGTACAGGTGCAGGTACTATAAAATTATCTCCTCTCCTAAAGAAATGTATTTGCTCCCAAAAAAGTTTTTTTTTCATCTTTTCTGCTTTAAAAGAGAAAACGTAAGAAAAGAAAGTGAATTCATTTCATAAGTTTAATGAAATATTTGTATCTATAAAAAATATATTTTTGATCTAACTGCTTCAATTGCCCTTATAACTTTAATAATATATGAGAAAAAGGATCTACACTAAATGTATTCAGAAGTTATATCATCAGAGTGTGAATGAGGAAAATTCAATTCCAACTGTATTTCCTTCTTATGATTAACTTTAATAAACTAAATTTTGTTTAGCTAATCATGAAAATGTTTATATTATAACAAATATAACTAATTCAAATATGTAACCCACAAAACTACTTAAAGCTGCTACACAAATATAAATGACTAATGAATAAAAATTAAGCTTGTCTTATTCCATATGGAATCTGTTAGGAAGGAATGGTTACAAATATTACTGTTTTGCTTTACCAAAGTCGTAATCACAACAGGGCGCGTGATTAGGAAATTTCTATGCTGAGATTTTTCACCACTTTAATGGAACAACCACCTACTGAACAACCACATACTGAACCATATACTGTTGTGCTCCAAGTGTGATAACCGAGGTGTTAAACACCACCAGATAAATGGCAAAGCTGTAGATGAATTTCTTGTAAGATAACTCTACTAGAGTTCTTGGAGCTATAGACTCTGCCTTACACAATCACTCTTTAGAGGTCACTTCAATCAGTAATGAAGAAAATGGTTTAACAGTGACCTAAAATTCTCAGAAAACCAAGATCTATCTAGTACAATTATGAACAAACACTATGCTAAGTAAGCATGCAAAATACGAAAGATCTATATAGCAAAGGAAGTCTTCAAGAAACTGAGGATTTATTGCTAAATCAAGGAAAGAAAACAAAAGGTAAAAATAAGGCAACATGTGGTAGAAACATACAAGATTCTTATATTGTAAGGCAAAAGTGACCAAAAAAAAAAAAAAAAAGTCTGGAAAAGAGGCGGTGCCATCGGGGGATTGGCTTGGATCATCAGCACTGTATTGAGTGAAATTTGGATTGAGCTATCAGCTGCACCCATTATTAGCTGTGTCACCATGGGCACATTATTTACTCTTTCTACCATAAGCGATCATCTTACCTAAGAGTTACTTACGACACAGCCCACCATTTACCAAATTAAAACAAATGTTACTAATTTTTTTTTTTTTTTGTAGTTCAGGCTGGCCCTGAAGTCACTGTGTAGCCCAGACCAACCTCAAACTCAAAGCAATCCTCCTGCCTCTGCTTTCCGCATGCTACGATTACAGGTGTGAGCCACCACACCCAGCACTGTGGTATGTGGTACCAGGGACTGAACTTGGGACCATGTACTTGCCAGGAAGATATTGGAACCACTGAGCTAAATCCCAGCCCAAATTTTGCTATTTTAAAATAATTATTACTAAATCTGGCTTATTTTGCTCAAAACTATAATCTCTAATCCATTTTTTCTGCAAATGACAAAATTTTGTTCTTTTTTATGGCTTAATAACACTCCATTATCCATATTTATGTATTAGATGTATTTCTATGGATTTCCATTCCTATGGAAATCATGTTGAGCAAAACGAGTGAGATAAAAACAAATTCTGCCTAATATGTGGACTCTGAAGGAGATGATGAGAAAGTAGAAGGAAGACTATTATTAGAAAGGAAGAATACAAGGAGGAGGAAGAAGTAAAGGAGGGTAAGGGTAGGTGCTAGAGACCATGGACATGATCAAAATCCATACACATGACAACTTCTCAAGTAACAATAATAACAAAAAAGAAACAGGTGAAGCCAAGATGGAGAGTGCGGCAAAGGAGATAATGTGAGAGCACAAAGAAAGCAGGCTATGCGCTTGTATAAATCTTCTAAAATGAAACCTCTTCAACTGGATAAACAATAAAAATGTGGGAATAAATTATTATTTATTTTTTCATTAGCAAATTAATTTCTTTCTTCTCTGATTGAAAACTTCAGTATAACTGATCTTAGTTGGAAAAAAAGAAAACACGGCCCATGTGCTGTGAGAGGTTACAGGGACATTGCGCATGCTCGACACCTACTCTGGGTGTACGTCTCATTGAAGGTGTAGGTGCACAGGGCGGTGCCATTGCGACTGCCCAGCGTGATTCCTCTTCCGCTCAGGACAACCTGAAATTCCTCTAGAAGTGAAAGAAAATACAAACACTGTAATCACTGCTTTACTCCAGTTTTTTTAAATATCAAAGTAAACAGAATGAATTTCTTCATAATATCTGGTCAACTATCAACACTAAAGACATAGTTCTATTACTTCCAACTGTGCTTGCTTTCTGCACCCATTGGGTAAATGTAGTGAAGACATCATTCAGTGCCATATTTAACTGCGTCTTTTCTTTTCTACACAATTATTTCCAATAGAAATCAAGATATTAAGATAAAAGCATAATATTTACTCCCAGTCAGATGCCATACAAAATTCCCCAAACAGTACCTTTACAAAATATCAAATAAAACTTCATTTTTCTCTATTTCAGGTATTTTTGTTTGGGCATGTGAAGAGAATTAACTATATTCTAGAATTCTTAGAAAAGTCAGGTATTTTTTTTTTCATTTGTCTTATATAGAATGCTTCTTTAACAGCTTCTTCACCTCACTAATCCTGACTTCCTTTTCTGTTGCTTATAAACTTACAAATCATCAGAGGTCATGTATTTTGGATTACTACTACTGTGCAAGTAGTGACTAAAAATTGGCTTAATTTCTTTTACCCATATATTAGGAGCAGGCACTTATGTTACAAAGTGAAAGAATATACTAGAAGAAAAGTTAACAGGCCCAATAAACACTATGATAGGTAGTAAACGTCGAAGTATGTGGACTATTTTAAAGCAGTTAACTCTTATTAAAAAGGTGAAGCAAGGTACAAAACAATGTTACAGAGTTCATACGAGCAGACTATGATTCGGAACTGGGCTGCTCCTAAGCAGGAGCAGTTCCAGAGATCCACCAAAGGACCACAAGGGCAGGTTTTTACAACCCAGACATCAAAGAGTGGGAATATCCAATCTGTTACAGTTTTATAGTGCTTTATTTGGTATGTTCCACTGGGAAATGCCTACTTATGTTATTATACATTAGTTGTTTCGCATTGGATGAACTTAAATTCTATTTGTCTTTAGCACACTCCTTAAGGTGTCTTTCGTCTGTAAACCACGCCAAGCTTACTGATGGAGCCTCAGTGACTTTTTCTAACCAGGCTTTCCTCGGGCTTTATCTGCATTCTAATTATCAGTAAGTAACTTTTGTCTCCTCAAACTTCTCCCATCTAATATAATCCAGTGCACACAGAGACATTAAGTGTGGAAGCAAAATCTTCCAGGCCACACTGTTCTTCATTCAATGTGCTATGGAAGGAGGTTTACTTACAAGTTAAAATACAACACAGATAAATCTTAAAATAATACTCAGTAAGAGCCTGGGCATTAGTGTGAGGCAGATAAACACATAGTGAACAATTTACTAATCACAAGTTGCACACCTAGCTCTGTCTCCATTTTTCCCATTTGGGATCTAGGAATCATAAAACCATTCATCAGTGTTGCCATAAAGATTAGAGCAAAAAACTGAGAATCAAGTCGTGTCGTATTCTGGTACAAACTCTCAATGTTGAATGCGATGATGATATGTATTCATAATGTACCAATCAAGATTTAAATTTTAAAAAAAGATTAGAGCAAAATACAAGCAAATAACACAGTAGGTACCCAGCAAAAGATAGTAGTTTAATAAAGAACAGTAAACATTTAATAAAGATCTTTAAGGATACAATAATTTTGTCTTCCACTCATTTTTCTTAATTATCCAGAAATTTATTAATCTAAACCTTTACAAAAGATAACTTTGACCCGGGATGTCTAGATGCTTTATTTATTTTTCTTCAGGCCCTCAAGGATCATTCGCTGTGGAGTCAAGAAGACAGAAAGCCCAAGGCCACGTGTACCAGGCTGGAAGGTTCTGCGGTAAATTACACAAGACACTTCACTCCCAATGGACTCCCTAGACTTCCTCTTCTACATAAAGTCAGCTTTAAAACAAACTCTAGGTCAGACTGGAAGAAGAAAAGAGAGGGGCCAGAGGGAATCAAACTGTCTCTGGGCAAAATGGCTGGGATGGAAAAACCTGGGTCTACTCTGAGCAGCAGCTGATGAAGCCACCTGCTTCCTTCCTGCCCTGAGCTAAGTCACTTCCTCAAACGCTCAGAGCGGGCAGATCCTGTAAATGAGCCAGGTCATCAACGCGTGACACACAAAGTCTACAGATACCTGATTGTCAACATAATCAAAGGAAAAATTTCATATTTTATTTTAGTTGTGGTAGGAAAGGTCTCAAATGTGAACTAAATATACAGAAGATTCTAAAAGCCTGTCACACAATATGCTCATTATTTAAAATAACACTCCAATCTTAAAAATTTGAATTTAAAATAGAAATATTTCAAGGAATTATTTAAAAATTCTTACACAAAAAAGATGCCAAAAAAGTTAATTTTGCTATTCTCTTTCCAACATGAGTTTCAAATCATATATTTTAGCTAGGAAAAAAATACAATTTCTTACATGGTATTTTTAAATTCTAAACACTTACCCCCCACACAGACACTTGAGGGCTTCAGTTCCAGGATTTCAGTACATGACTGATGTAGTATCTAAAAAGGAAAAAAAAAAAAAAAGACTAAGCTATGGAACTCAGGACATGCGAAGGAAATTATAAAACTACAAAGAACTTTGGGATCTTCTCCTTACTTCTACAGATATAGCCAAGGGGCAGGGGGGGGGCAAGGTCTTAGCACACTTGTACACTGTCTCTTGGGATAGATATAGTCTCATGATGTATTGTTATTTGATAGATTAAGTTCAGAAAACCCCAAGTAAATTTGAGGTTGCTTCAATATGTAGTAGTCATGCCAAAAATAAAAAGCACGTTGGATCTCACATTTAATAATGCTGGTATGTTTTCTATTCAGAAGATTAACATAGCATCAATAAACTGGTGTTTTTCTATTTGACTGTGGCATTTCTAGTTCATTTCTCAGGCTCAGTTCCCATGGGTACTGATCTCCCTACGTGCACCAAGTATAACACTCGCAGAACACAGACTCTTTGTATGAGGCAAAAAGTACTTCTCAAAAACACAGACTCTGCATTCAAGCATTCCCAAGGCACTGGAACAAAATGGTTCCACTTAGCTTGTTCTGAAAAACAGAAACTACCATACAAGGCACAAGCTACAAGGGCAAGCAACAGTGATGGAATACTGCTAATCGTCCAACAATCCTCTCTTTATTTTTAGAACTGCCCGGCTCTCCATTATCAAAGTCAGACACACTCCAGATGATCTCTGTGCAGCATGCCTTTCTTGATGGAAGCTGAAAGCAGATGATGTGTGGTGGTTTTAGCATCTCCTGCTCACAACTAAAACAGGAAGGAACGATGGCAACAGGAAACAGAAATGCCTTCCGTGCTTTCTTTAACCACTCTAACCACGGTGGAAATACAACTTCTCCATGCCTGAAATCAAAGGGCAGGTCATGGGACTTTCAGTGCTGAGTGTGCATCTCTGCAAAGGCACATCATTCGGACTGGTTAAGATGACTTCCCAATGAATACAAGTTTTCATATAATGACCGTTGCTGCATATTGGGAAACAAAGGCAGTCAGATTTTTGTTTTGTTTTTTGGTACCAAGAATTGAACTCAGGATCTTGCACTTAGCCAGCAGGCATAGCATCACTGGGTTACATTCCTGGTCCAAATCTAACATGACTTTAGAGTTGAGAAACACAGTCAGTACATGCCAGGCTCAAGGATTGAGCACCACTGTCCAAGGTTCCTACAGCCTCTTGCAGGGGTCATCTTTCAAATAGTAACATCTTTGATCATTTGACAGGATTCAAATTACCAGAGAGAAGTAAACAGGTAAAAAGGTTTAGCAAAGGGACACAACACAAAAAATGTTTCAATTCACAAAAATGGGTGTTGTTTTGGCAATGAAAGTCTAAGAAGATATGAAATGACCAAATGGACTTAGCTTCCAATTCCGAAGAAGCTTACTTCGAAATAGATGTTATTAAAAGAACTAATGGAATCTTTCAGCTTATTATTTATTTATTTGATCTACTCTATTTAGATTACTGACAAATATTTTAAGTATCAAGGAAAATTATGGAGGAACTTTAAAGATTTTAAATAATTTTCATAAAACTGTTAAAGTAAATAAAATCATAAAGGGACTTTCCAAGGAGTATGTCAGAGAATATGCATGTCAAAATGAAGTCTATGAACTGGTTAAATTACGTTTCTTTCTCTTACCAACACTGAATACAACATAATCAGATTTCATAATGTTTAAAAGTGGAAAACTCAGGCCGGAAATTTAGCTCAATGGTTCTGGCACCTTCCTTGCAAGCACAAGGTCCAGGGTTTGATCCCTGGTGACCATGTACAACAATACCCGGTGTGGAAACTCACACCCACCAGCAATCAGAACCACATACCACAAGCTGGGGGTGGTGGCTCACGCCTGTAATCCCAGCACTTGGGAGGCAGAGGCAGGAGGATGGCTGTGAGTTCAACCATCCTCCTCAGGGAGGCTGAGCTCAACCCTGAACTACAAAAAAATGAGACCCTGTCTCAAAACAAAACAAACAAATTTTAAAAAGTAGAAAACTCATAATGCTTGTGCATTGAGTTCCTCTCCTTAAATGTGTGATTTCATTTTTTTGGAACCTTCTAAATAATGAAAGTTTAAATAGCAAGATCAATGAATAATTCTCCTAGGAAGATCTCCCTAAGACTGGAGAAAAACTCCTTCAAGAACCATGGATGGTCTCCCTCTCCAGAGCTAGTCCCTGGCAGCCACCTGTATGATATTTTC
Source organism: Petromus typicus (assembly GCA_004026965.1). Classification (NCBI taxonomy): domain Eukaryota; kingdom Metazoa; phylum Chordata; class Mammalia; order Rodentia; family Petromuridae; genus Petromus; species Petromus typicus. The sequence goes on from PVIR01003600.1 coordinate 49,353, forward strand.
ATGTTAAAGAGAAGGTTCAGAGTGACTGAGCAATTTAGGTTCCAATGGAGTCAAAGATCAAAGAAATGAAGTCACGTGAAGCAAAGATTATGAATAGCTATTACTGTTTCTAACCTGGAGTTATGTAGCATATTTACACACAAGAGTAAACTTACATTACCTTAGTAATTGTATTAATTATTTCAATGAAGTAAGTTTTTATAGAAATGGTGAAAATTAATTGAAAATATCCATGGTAACTCATTCACTGCAAAGTAAATGGCTCAGACAGTCGTGAAAGGGCATCACCACGTGACACGATCCAACTGCATTTCCTCAACACTCACTACCTGTTCTTCTCTGAAGCGTATTTTCCTTCTTTAAACTGCTTCGGATCCTATGCTATATTATTTAAGTGTACAACTTCCCTTATCTATCAGACGACTAAATTTTTGAGGACAGAAATGAGATCATATTATATTAAACAGCCCTTTGAATGTTGGGCACTGAATGCTTGGTACATGCCGTACAATTAACATGTGTTTAGAAAACAAAAAAGGAATGCATAAATTAGTGAGAATATTAAAATATCTGTCTTAGCAACCAACACTTACATCAGAACTCAGATAAATCAAATAGTTAATTTTTTAATAAAGTTAATTTTTAAGAAAAGGCATCTAGCACTTTAATTATGGGTATTAGAAATAAACAAGTCCTGTAATTTGAAACAAAGCTCACCAAAACCATTTCCATTTGAAAAATAATCAGAGAGAGAGTCTGGGAAAGAAGAAAAGAAAGCTAATACATTTTGAGAAGATAAAATATGCTGTAAGTTTGCTTTTCTCATCTAGCGGATACCATGTTGCACATAAAAGGCAACGCCTAGATATCAAAATAATTTAATATTTGAATGCAGAGAGTTTAAACCAGTAATTTTTAAAATAAATCCTTGAGGACAAAATATTTCCTAATATAATCTCATCAACTCACTGTACAAGTTAAAATGTGCAGGACAATAATAATGGGTGCAATATAGTAAATCATTATCTACACTACAAAAATAAAAGAACAAATGTTCCAGAAACTCCACTGTTTACCTAGTGAAGTACTGAGCACTGAACCAAGTTCCCCATCTCTAACTGACATATTAATTTCCTAGCTTGCCCTTTCATCATTTGTTCAACAGAACAACACCATGCAGCCTTTTCTTCAAATATATTTTGCATCTGTCTTCATTATATCCCAAAAGAACCAAAAATTGTTTGTACTGAAGATCGGCCTCAGGTGACACCAAAGAATGCCAATAATACCATAGACAAAATTTTAAAACAGGCCAAATGCTATTAATAAATCCAGGGTACTTCAGGGTACACACTACATTCAAAATTTCCTCACATGAGATTTTGAGAGATGCATATGTACAGACAACTTAATTCTCATGATTAAAATTGTATACCACGGAAGCATTCACCTCTTTGCACTCAAAAAGAAATATTCGTATTACTTTTTAAGTTATAAATATATAATCTAAATATATAATATAATGTGTACACTGTTACCTAATCCCTTTTTTATCCCCAAATACTAATATGGATCACAAAGAGCTAAACTTTCCCAATTAAGTAGAAATGTTAGCAGTCAAAAATTTTTAAAAAATAATTACTATTTGGTGGGTACCTATGTTCCAGGATCATAGTAAGCACCTCATCCAAATTTCTTCAGTTAATTTTCATCATCTTATGGAAATTGGAACTGAGAAGTTTTTTGTTTACTTGCTCTTGAACTATTTCCTCATAAATGGTAAACCAAATGTCCACAGGTTCGATCGAATCTCAATCCCATTTTTCTAACCAACCTGCTCTAGTTTCTCCAGTTTGGAAGAGATTATTTCACCAGAACAAAATCTGACAATCAACTGACTAGTAAAATTTCTCTGACGGTCTTGCTAGTCCTCTTTTGCAACTACCGAAAACAATAAATATGGCTTATTTCTTATCTTCAAAACTATGTCACTAAACATTTGGTTTTTTATATTTGTTTGGGTTTTGAAAATGTTCGTATGAAAATTCCCAATATCACTGACTATGGATAAACTAAAATTATAAATCATTCTATGAAGTAGAAATTCTTGAAATAACCAAATGCTCATGGTTACTTTCCCTGACTGCTTTCTCTAGCTAACCCTTAAGGCAATCTAGAGAGAAGTTTGCAACCGTTTATTTTTTTCTGTATCATACTGGATTTGTACAGATACAAGAGTTGCATTTTTCCCCGGCTGAACACTACACAGAGCACCAATGACAGAGGAAGCCTTTCCCTCGGATGGGACGTCAGGCCATGCAAGAAACACGAGCAGCATGAGGGAGAAATGCTTCACATAGGGATGAGAAAAGCAGGACCGTCTGGGTGTCCTCCTGAGATCTTTCCTCTGCTGTTCTACTGCTTGTTTTTTTTTTTTTTTTAAATTGCTTTTTAGCTAAACAGTATCACTTAGAGCTGCTTAACCTACAGTAGCTGTCATGGAACACAGGTTGGGCAGACAATAAAGGTGTTAAGATCTAAAAAGGAGGGTCTAAGCAGAACAGCTACTGGTAGATAAAAAATCACTTGTAACACTTGTAGATAAAAAAATCACTTGTAAAAACTGTATTTATAATCTGGGGCAAGCCTATACTGCAAACATGTTCACATACAGAATATGACATTCTAAGAGCTTGTGTAAAAATTCAACATTCCAGCATGTTGGTCCAAACTATTAAATGTTCATAATAAAAGTCATGGCCTTTTCTCATCATTAAACTTTCTCTTCTATTCAGGATATCTTTATCTGAAATATCTCCTTTAAAATGTCTAGTAAAAAGCCTGTGATATATTAACATAAGAACTTCAAAGTTCAAGATTTTCTTCCTTTCTGACATTTTAGAATAAAACTGTTGATGGAATAAACACATTTGCCTTTAACAAATAACTGGTTTTTTTATTATTCCGAACTGGCTGCATAAGGTGTGACATATTACCTGTGCAAGTGAATAAGCAGTATATTTATTATTCCCTCAGTAATCTAGTGAACACTGTTAACACTAATTTCATGGGACTTCTCCATGGTGCAAGGGAGAAGCACGGAATCAGTTAAGGCTGTTTAGTTTCCTCTCTAGTGAGCGTCTGGTTGACAGCCAGGCCGGAAATGGCATTAGGACCAGCTGTGACCAGACTGCCTGCTGGCCTCTGAGATTACAGATGTTTGGCAGGAGATGAAAGAGGACCCTACTCTGCCCCTTCTTCACAGCCGGACTTGAATGAAGTTTCTGAGTGGGCTGTTAGCCTGATCTCCAAGCACATTCCACAGTAATTTGGACTGAGTGTCCATTTAAGTATATAATGCAGTCAAATGGCAGGACTGATAGGTCAAATTTCTCTCCTAGGTGAGAAGAAGCAGATGAGCACTGTGAAACCACATTTCACAAGATTTTCCGGGGAATGAGAACCAAGCCTCAGTCAGAGGCTCAGCTGTTCTAAGAATTCCTTTCATTCCAAAGAGTGTCCTTATCACGCTTGTCTTTTGGGTTACAATCAGGCCTTGAACCAGACAAATTGATGTTACTTTCAAATCATCACTGTATCAGAAATCACCAGATAGAATGAGAAAGTCTGAGTTCTGTTAGAAATTTTACTTCCTTTCTCATTTCTTTGAGACTTTAAGATATAAAAAGGACTGCATTTGACTGAGATCTTAGTAAGTTCCAGAGTGTTCCCGGAATGAATACATGTTACAATAACAAACCTGGGACAAGCAAAGTGAGACAAAAGCCATATGATGGCCTGAAAGATGCACACAATAGATACAGCAATAGCTTTTTCTCTTGGCATTTAGGGTAATACATATTAGCTAGTAAGCAGTTATGGCTAGGATGTAGCCAAGATAAAGACTTCACTCAGGATAAATTAACATAGGGTGATGAAGCAAATATTTAAGCTCTATGGTGTCTTTGAAGTTTATGTCGGATTTTGAGAAAAAATCTAAGAGTTCAACCTTATGATTTGAAAATCAAGTATTCAGTTTGAAACAAAACAAAATAAAAGAACTCACACACGACCAACACAAGCCAACAAAAATTTAAAGCTCTGTGTTTTTTCCCAATTACTAATGGCAATGAGAAGGCTACTACATTACAACTTATTCCAAGCTAAGTAACACTACTATTTTAATGAATAGTAGTACCACATATTCTAAGCCCAGTCCACATGTATAGCCAAATCCAACTAAGAAATACACAGAACAATTTATTATCAGTACCAGTTGCTCCATTAAATGTAACGGAAAGAAAATACAGGGCTGCGGATGTAACTCATTGGTAGAGCACTTCCTTAGCATGCATAAGGCACTGAGTTCAATTGCTAGTGCCAAGTAAATAATTAGTTGTTCAATTAATTTTAGGAAGTAAATTTAAGTCTTAATTTTTAAAAAAATAAACATTCTGACTTTAAGACAAAAAGTGTGAAGCATATAAAAATAATGCACACTTTGTCAGGTGGCTGTCCACAGTAAATGGAAACCTGACTCATACGTGCGACTCAAATTTCTCCGACATTTTTACAACTCTATTCCAAATATGTAGACTTCTAAGCTTAAATCTTGCAAGGAAAGATAACTGAGCAGTAAGAGTTTTAAAGATTCCATTAAAATGAAAGTTTAGTGATTAGGCAAGTCCACAAAATAAGCAGCTGTGACATCTAGAAAGAGACTTCTATGCCTTTCTCATTTTCCTTTCATGTTTCAATATTCAGATATGTGATTTACAGTTTCTCTCTGGCTGCCAAACATTCCAACCAAATATATTTTTTCTAAGCGATAACACTTCACCTCAATGAAAAATAACTATTTTCTAATCACATGTTTGGTTAAGTTCATCCACTAAAAATACTCACTGCTTCAAAATATCAGCTGGTCAGTGCACCACATGACACTCTGACCCGTGTCCTTATTTCTTCCTTTGCAAATAAATAAATACGGTAAAAATACTTATGTCAGAACCTAAAGAAATGGAGTCTCAGCATAATTTTTACTCTAGTACATACATTATTTCTTATTATCCATAATTACCTACTCTCTTGCTTTATTAACCAAAATGTAAAATAGTCCTGCCAAGAACTATGTTTATATTTGTTCCATTTGATTTCTCACAAATCCAGGATAACAAATAAAATGTTCCCTTATGTAACTAGAATAGAAAAAAAATGTTATTGGTTCTTCTATCAATTTTACAGACATACCTACCTAAAAAAAATTTAAGGTCAGGAAAGTCTGGAACCAAATCAATGTGTTTAACCTAGCATAAGGCACAGAGTCTTGAACCCTGTCAGTACTCAATAAATGTTTCTAAAAAAGAATTAGAAAGCATTATATTTGGGTAAAACCAGATATAACTAAGAAATCACACATTTACATGGTATACATCTGATACTAACTTTGGTGATAAACTGCATCCAATGTCTTTCCCTTTCTTCTTTTCCCTACCCTGTCACTCAGTTGAATGTGGTCAAGAACTGACAGGCCTTTACAGACTATCCCTTTCTATCATGCTCCCAAACAATGGTCAGAGGGGTGTCCATATTACTCAAATGGGTTCAAAATGCTGACATCATCCAATGGTTTAGAGCTGGATGCCCCCTCCCCCAACACCTTATGAGCTCCAAGATCAGGCTTTTGAAAGATGACTGCGTTATGGGAGCAGTATAAGGAGTTTGCTGTTAAGAGGTGGTGTCTGCTTGGAAGAAGTAAATCACTCTGGGTATAAAAGGCATGCCTCCCTTCCTGGTTCCCCTCTTGAACTTTCCACCAGGCTATCAGCAGCTCTCCTCGCCATGCCATCCTGCCCTAGAGCCAGCCAATTATGAACTGAAGCCTCTACAAACTATGAGTCAAAATACACCCCTATTTCTTTAAATTGTAGGTGTCAGGTATTGTGTCTCAAAGACAAGAAAGTGACTAAGACAGAATTTAGTGCTAGGAGTGGGGTCATTGCTGAGAATATATCAGATCCAGTAGTTGAGGCCTTAGGAGGACTTCAGAAAGATCTGGAGATACTGGCTAAAGAAGCTGTAAACTGAGCTTGATGGGAAATTCTGGCTAGAGCCAGAAAACCAGGGTGTCAACAGAAATGCAGAAGACAGACAGAGGCTGAGCTGATTTTATTTGGGAACACTCCACTCACAGTTGAATTCTAAGCTACGGGGATTACGGTCAGGCAGAAAAATTGTCTACATTTCGCTCATGTCCTGAGACTCTGTAAGAGGCTGAGGCAAAAGGCACAGACAATTCAACCTCGAGGAGAGAACACTAAGGCAGCCACATCTTGAGAGTATGGCATAGTTACTGCTGGGGTTGGGGGGCTTGTTGCCAGCTCAACATTGAGAATCAAGAGCAAACATCGGGCCAAGGATTTGCTCAGTGGTTCTGGTGTCTGCCTTGCAAGTGCAGGGTTCCCAATTCGATCCCTGGTAATCACATACAACAATGCTAGGCGTGGTGACTCAAACCCACCAGCAATCAATACCACATACCACAGTGCCGGGTGTGGTGGCTCACGCCTGTAATCCCAGCACTCGGGAGGCAGAGACAGGAGGATGGTTGAGTTCAAGCCTGAGTTCAGGACCATCCTGAACTACAAAGGAGACCCTGTCTCAGAAAATGATAGGCCTGCAAAGTAAAGCTGCAACCACAGTGGAGAATCCAGGAATTTGGAGGAATCAGGAACACAGAAGATCTGAGAAAGGAATGGCCAAAGCAAGCTGAAGAAAGACCCCAAGAGGGTACAAAGGTGGCTGTAAGAATGGGGCCACCCCAACCAGTTGGAGTTTGTACTTCATCACAACTTGCTCTGGGTGTTTTACATAGAGCAACAAGCCTTAATATTTGCTCTGTTGGATTTTGATTTTATTTTGGTCTCACTGGATCTCCTTCAAAATTGGAAGGTGTCCTGTGCCACTGTATGCTGGGAGAATTTAACTTCTGTTGGGTTTTACAGGGGTTCATATTTGAGAGTTTACCTGAAATCTCAGAGATGATTTTGGAATTTGACTTTCCAACACTGCTAAAACTGTTCAAAATTTGGCAACTCTTAGAGATGGACTAAATGTAGTTTGCATAAAAAGCTGGGAGATGAGGGGTGTGAAGGTTTGTCTCTGGCTAGCTCCTCTAGCCCCCTGAAGTCAAAAATGACTGGATTATGGGAGTGGTGCAGCTGACTTGCTGGTAGCAAGAAGAGTCTGGTTGAAAGACGCAGATCACAATGGGCATGACCGGAAGAGGCAGACCACAATGGGCATGACCTGAAAGGGTACCTTTTTCCCTGTTTCTCCTTCAACCTTTCCTCTCTGCCATGCTCTGAGCAGTTCTATACGATGCCACTCTGCCATATCATCTTGCCCTAGAACCAGAGACTGAAACTTCTATAAACTATGAGCCAAAATAATCTACTTCTTTTTTTCCAAGTAGATATGGAGTTTTGTATCTCGGCGACAAGAAAGTGACTATAACACATAACTGACACAAACATGAGGTAACTGAGCAGGCCTTATCCAGAAACCTATGCACTACGAGAGTCAACTGCATAATGGGCTTACTGATTAAAACACGCACACACAAAACCTTTTGCAACTCTTGTCACTGACTTCTGTTTTAAAAGAGACAGAATCAAGCGAATTTTTTTTTCAGGGTTTTGTTTTGTTTGGGTTTGGGTTTTTTGTTTGTTTGTTTGTTTGTTTGTTTTTTTGAGACAACGTCTTGCTTTGTAGTTCAGGCTGGCCCCAAACTCACTATGCCGCCCAGGCAAGCCTCAAACTCACAGCTATCCTCCTGCCTCTGCCTTCTGAGTGCTGGGATTACAAGTGTGAGCCCCCACACCCTGCATTAAAATCAAGCAAATACTGTTGAATCACAAGCAAAACTTACTAAGAAATAAGACCCTTATTTCAGGGTGTAGAATTCCTAGACCCCGCTATTTCGCAGGCAGGTTCCTTCTTTAGTTTACCCAGTTACATAAGTGAGTGACTATTTTTTTCCTAACAATAGTAAGTAAATTCTCCTCACTTGTTTAAAAAAAGAATTTTCATATAGTAGAACTAAATAGCTAAAAAACCAAAAATATATAAAATCAGATTGATTTTTAATGCTTACTCTGTAATAAGAATATAAAATATTTTTAAGAATTTGCATGGCTTTTATTTATTCATCCACTGATGAATATGAATTGCCAAATGGCTACTTTCCTTATACAACATTACAAATTAGGTAAAAATAAACATGGGATGGAGGACACAGTCCCCAACCCTTACAGTACTAATGTGGAAGATGTCCTGTGTGATACGGACAAACTTCATCATATTTGGTGCTACAGATCCTCAGGTAAAGTGAAATCAGAATAATCTAATTTCAAGCATCACATTAGGACCAGTCCTTTTTAACAGGAGTCCTAGAAACTGGTTTCTAACTTCAAGTAAGTCTTATCAGCACTGTTTCCTTTTCTCCCGATGAAAGTAATGTTAGGATTGTTCAGGTTTTAGATTCTTTATCCAGCCATGGATAAAGAAGCTTTCAGAAGCTTTCACAACTACACAGTGAATATTCATAGTAGAGCATGCCAAAATTACAACAAGGCTAAGGTAGATTAAACTTAATATACAAGTGGGGAGGGACTGGACTGTACAGGAAATTAGCAGAATAAATAAAGACATCAGACTTGTCACTGGGGATGCATCTATCAAAGGCCACCCTTAAGATAAAGATGCAATGACCTTCCAAAGAGATAGGCAGCAACCTGGAAATATACTATAATTAGTATCTCCTGGTCCAGTGACGTCCAGATTGACATCAGTCACCCAAGTGAGTGAGCAGAACTCTGGGTCCATCTCTCCCCAAAAATGTATTTGTCTTTTCCATGTGACCTGCTTCCCTACTGGACCAATATTAGTTTAGTGGCTATTGTTGTAATCCTACAGGTGGATTAAAGTTTGACTCACTTTGTATTTACGTTGTGAATTTGCTGTAGATTTACCCCTGAGTAAAGGTTTGGTGGCAGCCTACTTCCGGGACCTCTTCCGTCTCTCAGGAGCCAATCTTGTTCCCTGGAAGACCTTTCCTACTCTTAACCTCCACTGTCCTCTGGAATTCATTCCTCATTCAGGGGACACAAAGTTGATGTGTCTGGCATTTAGCACGCTGGGAGTTATATCTTCCCCTAGATCAAAATCACCTAAATCAAAGTCTTATCAGAATGTTTATTAAGCATTTTCTTCCATGAAAATGATTTTCCTGTAGAGAAAATTAGTTTTCAATGTCTTTTCATTCCTTTAGGACACAGTTTTATACACAGTTGGACTCTTATCCACCAACACAGTAGACATTACAGAGAAAAATTATTTAACTCCAAATGTCTGATGAAGTCTGCATTTCCAGCACTATGAATAAAGTTACTTTAGGATATTTTTGGCACATTTCCTCTCTACACAACATCTAATCCAGTTTATTTAAATGCCTGGCATATAATCTTTCCTTTCTATGTATTCTGTACTTTCCTCTAGGAATTTAGAAATCTTGGCAATCCAAGGACAAAGTAATACAAATCTTTCAAATTTTCTGTTAATCTTTCAGCACATCTCATTCAACTTATTCACATTAACATCAAAAAGAACAGCAATGTACTTAGAACATGCATTCTAAAACTTCTGTAATATAAAGAAAAAATGAAATTTCATAAATATACATTAATAAGAGTAAAAACAACAACTCTATTTCCTCAGGTAGTCAACTACTGATTTCTTGATGGGGCAGTCTATGATTATAACCCATAAAAATAGAGTTTTGGAAAGTTCATCACTCATGTAGAGAATTCCAAATCAAATATTTTTATAGAAAAAAAAAAAACTCCCAAGGAATAGCCCAGAGAAAGCTTTTCTCCTCTCTAGCATAATTATAAAAATGGGAAATTCTCAAGCACAATAAGATTCCATGAAAAATGGAGTTTACTGAAGGGCCGAACAATCTTCCTTATTGTATCATTGATCCCTCTTCTTATATTTTAAAACTGAAATCACACTGGTATTTACCCTGAATCCATTATGAAATTACTATTTTTACATTATAATGTTTCTTTAAAAACTTAATGTACGAATACACAAGAACTCCTAAAATAACAGAACCTTTGTCCTCTTCTGCACTTTTATTTGGTTTGACCAGTACACATACTGATATGTGATTGTATCAAATTACAAGTTTTCTCTAAAAAGTTCCTATTAGGCTACTAAAAAACAAAAATCAATAAATTTCAAGTCCGTGTTTTTGAAAAATACAATCCCGGAAGAAAAATTTGAAATTCCAGAACCAAATGTTAGAAGAAAGCTAGGCTTTATTTTTCCCTTTATAAATACCTGAAGATTAAATGGAAAGCTTTTGCTCAGAGAATATATATTATTCACTTCCATTTTAGGATGGTGTTTACCAAAATATCATAAATACTTAATAGCAACTGTTCCTAGTGCTTCCAGCAAAAGGCTGTAAAATGAAACATAAACCTCGGCAGTGAAAGCCCAGAGCTCGACTCCGCATTTCATCACTCCCTTCCGGCTGCTGTAGAGGACAGCCTAGACCCTAATGATCACCAGAGATGACTCCACTGAATCCCAAACAGAAATATTATGTGCTCCAGGAACACTATTAATCATTTCAACGCAAAGAACAACAACAGTCAGACACTCAGCCCCTGCTATGAGGCGCCTGACTGATAGCTAAAAAACACCAGAGTTGGAAGAGGAAGTAATCACATGTTCCAATCCAAATTTTTATTTTCCGTTTCTCCTGTAAGGCCTATAAAAACTCTCGGGTTGTCAAGACAGTTAACTTCACACTCAAGGCGGGGAAATGTCTCAGACTGCTTATGAAAACCTTACATTTGAAATCACACACTCAGGATCACAGAGCCCGACATGGAGACATCAGTACCAAGTTTCATTCACAAACAAAATGGAGGTGATTAGAAATGTGTGGTGTTTCTCTCTCACTCGGTTTCATCTAGATAATGTCTCCAGCAGCAGAGATTACCAAGACTTCTTTTAGGCTAAAATACATGTAAAATTACCAGCTTTTCCTGTCTCCAGAGATACTCACCGAATTGATTATTCCTCTAAGAGCCTGAAATCCACCCTTGACAGGAAAAACTTGTTCTTTCGAATCAGCAATTTTTTCAAGCTTCGGGAAAAGGAAGAAACTTTAATTAAGATGTGATTGAGACACAGTATTTTATAAACTTCTGTTTAAAATTACATATGCAATTATTATATGTTAGTTATATCCATCTAAAAAATTTCTCCTTTGGGCTGATTTCTCCAAATGGCCTACGTCAAGTTCAGGAGCCGGAGGATGTGATTTTATCAGCGTTATTTTAAATGTATGTTCACGAAATAACTAAAGTTAGCCATGGGTCTTGTACACCAGCCTCTAGCTGCAACTTCAAAAGAGCAAAGAGCCCTACAAACTATTAACAAGACTCAGGAGTCTAAACCATACTCAAGCAAAACTCTAAAGGTAAAATGATTTTGTGAGGGAAAAAGAAATTCAACTCTTAAAATTCAATGAAAAACTAGTTCTGTAAGAAAAATCATTAAAGGTTTCCAAATGAACTTCCCAATTCCTGTGCACCTAAGTAAGGACTGTTATAATAATTGTATTGTTCAAGCAAAACGATGGTGCCTTTCATTTTAATATAAATGTTTATCTTATATTAATTCTCCAAACTACATAAATGTTCCAGAGGTTTATTTAGAGTTTTGTTTTAGAAAACTCAGATATTATTAAGGGAGTACTCACAAAAGAAACTATTTCTGTAGAAAATCTTTGTAAGAAGACAGCAGTAAAAAGAATTTCTTGAACAATCCTTAAGACAATTGCATGATTTAAAGTTGGTGGGTCTATTGTGACTCACCTGAGCTTGTTCAAAATCAAGGACACCAACACAGTAAACATTAGCCCCCAGCGACCTGGATAACTTTGCCTACAGAGAAACACAGAAGGGTACATAGTAGGAGAGGGGGAGGGGGAGGAGGAGACAGGTGTGCGAAGGAGAGAGAGGAAGCAAAAACAGTGAGGAGGGGAAAAGGAGAAGAGGGGAGAAGAGACAAGAAAAAAGGGGAAGGGAAGAGAGGAGAAAAGATTACTCAAACATCAGGCTAAATCCACTGAGATTTGCAGCAAACTGTAATAAATGGGGTATGAAGAAGTTTCCACTCAACACTCACCTCTTTCTCTGCATATGATGGCACCAGACCGTCCAACTTACCATCTGTCAGAGCAATTATGATACTGGAGGTTTTTGAGCCTCCTGCTTTCTGAATTTGTTCATTCGCCTAGAAATGAAGAATAATTATCCAACTCACAATTTAATTTTAACTTTTAACCAGCATGTTCTATCAAGCTGAATTTCAAGACTGACAAAATGAAAATATTACGAACTAGCTTTTAAAAGAGGGTTTCTTTTTTATTTGAAATATGTATATATTCAGATTGTACAGTAGTTGCTATTAAGTTTAAGAGGTTGACGAATATGAATATAACCATAGAGAAAGCCAAGAAACTCCTGGGACAAAATTTGCCCACACTTTTCTTATCACCACAGTGAATAATATTTTCTACAGTCTCATCCCCAGAATAATTAAAAGCACTTAAAACTTTTCCAAAATAAAAACATAATGGTATTTTTAAGCATTACTAACAAATTGTATTTCACTACAGAATCAGAAAGCATTTTCTTCCATACTTACAAATGTAAAATAACTTACTAGCTTTAGTCCTTCGTGGATATATGTTTCTCCTACCGGACTAACACGTTTTAAATCTTCCAAACCTTTCTGGATTTTGCCTCTGAAACATATTACAATATTAAACCAATGAAAAAATGAGGAAAGACCAAAGTAAAGACTTGTCAAAGAACATGACAACATTGCAATTACATCTCCTTCAGTATGAAACGGGGGATGGGCTAGGGCTGGAGGGCAGCTAGCTTCCTGAACTTTCTGTCACTCAGCGGTTACTTAATCCTGCATTCTATCTATCAGATAATCACAGTACTAGACACGTCTTGAAAAATCTAAGCAAATTCTGAGAATTTTAAGCTTAGGATACTTTCTGTCATATTTGTTTGATTAGATGGTAAAGAGAGTAAAACACTTTCTCTGGTCCACAAAAATCCAAGAATTCAGTAGGTTCAGTATTACTGAAGTAATCATCCACCTCTCTAGAAGTGGGAATATTTCTTTAGGACCTGAAAATTCCAAAGCAATTACTTAACTCTTACTGAAGGAAATTAACATTTTTCTTTTATGTGTGTATAAAAAAGTGTGTATGACTACACTGTAACACATCTAAAATAATAAAATTATATTTAAGGCTTCAATGTTGTTTTAAATATCAAAAATAAATAAGCCATTCTCTATAGCTTCATATATATATAAAAATATAACTTGTCAACTAAACTTTAATATCACAATAAAAATTTTAGCAGGTCCTCCATCTGACAAAGTTCCTAGAAAACACAAGATAACTTCCAAATTATGAGCCTGACTTTCAGTCATGTCTACTAACCTCTTCAATTTCTCTTTTAATACATAGTTTAAAATTTTACCTATGCTAAACTTCTGAATTTCATTATGCTCATGATGCGTATATGTAATGTACCAATAAAGATTTCAATTTAAAAAAAAGTTGTAACAAATCAAAAAAAATTTTTAAGTTTCATAACAAAACAAAAGAACAAAAACAGTTCATATATTGGGTATCATCTTTAAAGTAGTTACTCAGAGTACAAGATATCAGCCAAGAAGACACAGAAAAGAAATAGATGATAACGCAAAATGAAGATAAAGGAAGAATATAAATGAACATATTAGCATAATTAAAAATAATTTTGAAACAATGAAATATGTAACTTGTAATATGTCACAATGTAATATGTGAACGTCTTCCTACTTCCCATTTATCTCTATTTTGCTTTTCCTTCTTTGTTTCCTTTCTTTTTTGTTATAATCACATTATTTTCCCCCTTTACTCCACTTCACTTTGAGTATTTTCTATTTCACAATATATGAAATACATTCTAGATCTCATATACATCATTATTTTCTCATACCAGAGAAAAGATGCAATATTTACACATCTGTGAGCTATTTATTTCACTTATGAAGATGTCCTGAAGGTACGTCCATTTAAGTGTTATTAGCATTTTTAAAGGAAAAGTATTTGGTTTTTCTTCTCATATATATATTATGTGTTATATATGTACTATATATTTATTTTAATATTTCTATTCATTATGTTATTTTTTTAAATTATCTTTATTGGTACATTAAATATACACATCATGCTTGCACTCCATAATGGGGATTTGTACCAGTATAAGACACAACTTAATTCTCATTTTTTCCCATAGCCCCACCCACCCTACCACCCCCCCATATATATAAAATTTGTTTCCTTACTTTTTTATTCATTATGTTTCTACATTAATTCTGTGATTTTTAAAAATCATCTTTTAAAATATTCTTCTTTAAAATAATTTAACTAAATTTAATTATGTTGTGACTTCTCTAGGATGGAAAGTTATAATGAGCTATCACTAAAGCTCTTATATGCCATATATTCCCCTGCTCTGAGCTTATCTTAATGTCTTTTGCAAAGTAAATGCTCAGTTAAGTTTGCAATCTACAATAGAAAATATTACAATTCCACAGATGATGGAGTAAATTACATAATTTATAAGCTTGTTTTATCTAAATATTTATGCTTGATATCTATGGAAACAACTTGAAACTGATTTTGTCTGAATGCAGATAAAAACCAAATATTTGGTGCTTCCCAGAAATGAGTGGCAGCGTGTTCTCAAGCATTAATGTTTGCTGCCAAAAGGGAAATAAAAAAGACAACTGAAATGCAAGCTTCCACAAACAGAATCTGCATGGTAAAAATAGCCTCCGCCATGATGCTCCGACCAGCTCCCCACAGGCTGTAAGGACAGCCTGGCAGGACTCCAGCGAAAGAACCTCATCAAAGGTGAGATTCTGAGGCGGGAAAAGCTGGTCTCCACTAGTTTTCAATGGAAGAGCGACAGCCCTTCGTGTTTCCTTGCCATACACTACCTGCCACCTCAAATAGCCTGGCTGCAGTGAATCCATCTTTACTCTCACAGCTCAGAGTCAAAAGAAGCAAGTGTTCCTCGACCACAGCCAACAACAAAAGCATGTGGACAGCCAGGGACAGCCCAATGCAGCCTGAGCCCGGGGTCACCAGCCTTTTCTCCACAAGTAAGTGCCATTTTAGGGACAATGAGACCCAAAACAAGATAGGATTCTTTAAAGGATGCCAAGCAACTAAAAATAACTTGGAAGTCCCTCAATTAATAAACAGAAAACCAAAATCATGAGGGAGGCTAAAACCAGAACTTATTCATTCATATTGTAATATTAAAACTCTAAAAGGAGGGCCAGGGATTTAGTTCAGTCATTCTGGCGCCTGCCTTACAAGCGAAGGGTCTAGGTTTGATCCCCTGTTAGCCACATACAACAGTGCTGGGCCTGGAGACTCAGGCCCTACAGCAATCAGAACCACATACCACAGAGCCAGGTGTGGTGGCTCATGCCTATAATCTCAGCACTTGGGAGGCAGAGGCAGGAGGATTGCTGTGAGCCCAAGGCTTAGCTCAGGGCCAGCCTGAACTACAAAAAGCGAGACTGTCTCAAAAAAAGCACTCTAAAAGGAAAAAAAGGTAGAGGAGGAGGAAGAATAAGAGAGAGGGGGACGGGGAGGGGGACAAGAGCAGAGGAGGGACAATAAATGGTTCTGTTATAAAAAATAAGCTTCAATTCAACATCATCTCAGAAAATCAGCTTCACTGAGCTCGGTTTTAACATGACGTCAACTACTAGCAGCAGTAATGCTGAAACTGCTTCAGTGTTTGTTGTGAAGCCGTTACCAAGGGAGCTGTCATGCAAAGTCCCCTTCCAGGAGCACAGCAGAAGTACCTCTGTGATCTCTCGGTATCGCTCTCCACTTCCTCCTTCCTGCTGTTTACAACTATGCCTGCTCATCTTGATCTGACTACTCTGAAGCTCACAGTACATTTCTTGCTTGTTCACAAAATTCTGTGAAGTTCTTACTTTTAACGAATGAGTTCTTGCTCTTTTCCAAGATCTTGATTTTCCATTATACTTTATTATTTTTTATAATATTATTATGTTCTATCCAACTTCAAGTAATGCTTTAGAAAGACACAAGATTTAAGCAAATGAAATAGCTTGTTAAATCTGTTTGTTTTTTTTGTTTTGTTTTTTTTCCAGTAGGGAATCAGAAGAGCAAACACTAATTCACTGGAGAAAATGGGAAGAAAAGAGGAGGAGGGAGGGAAGGGGAGAGACAGAGACAGACGGAGCGAGAAGGAGGAGGAGCGGTCATACCCGACTCCTTTCTTTAAATTATGAATGTTCAGCTCTGTTAGCACCTCTCAAATTTTTCTTCTGAAAAAGAAAAGAAAAGGGGAGAAAGAGAGAGAGGAAGGGGAGGCCCCTCAGAATATTCTCATTTCACCCAGGATCAAGGACCCCTGAACAAAACCTACTTTAAAAAATAGTCCATGTTGTTAGAACATCTGTTTCGTTAGCTTTTTTGCCTCGCAGTCTATTTGAGGGGTTTGGAGTAAATGTAACAATCTCTTAAACCATACACACCATTTCTGAGATGGTATAGACTGAGGTGAGCAAAGTTTGATAGAACATGGATTACTTTCAAGACAAACTTTCTTCATCTATAAAACGGGGATAAGAATACCTTACTATGGGGCCACTGTGAGGGTGAGTGGCCCACAGTAAGCGCAGACTTGTAGTTACCCCTGTGGTCACTGTGGGTCTTAGTCACTCCTCTGTCAGCACGACATTGTCCATCCAGTTTACTTTCACCCTGATTCCAAGCAGAGCTCCCACAGCAAAGTAAGAGTCAACTTTATTAGGCAGAGATCAAAGGAGAAGGGAAAGAAAACAGAAGAAGACGAGAGAAAGTGTTATATGAAAATTCTGGTGAGGGAGAAGACTTGGAAAATAGTTATAATCAGCCCTCTGTATCCATGGCTACTATATCAGCAGGATTAACCAACTGCAAGTTGAAATATGAAAAAAAATGCAGTTTTATGGAAGATGTGCAGATATTTCTTGTCATCATTCCTTAAATAATATGGTATACGGGCTGGGGAGTTAGCTCAGTGGTTCCGGTGCCTGTCTTGCAAGCGCAAGGGCCCGGGTTCGATTCCCCGGTAACCACATACCATACTGGGCGTGGAGACTCACACCCAGCATCAACCAGTACCACATACCACAGTGCCGGGCGTGGTGGCTCACGCCTGTAATCCCAGCACTCGGGAGGCAGAGGCAGGAGGATTGCTGTGATGTGAGTTTGAGGCTGAGCTCAGGGCCAGCCTGAACCACAAAGCGAAACCCTGTCTCAAAAAACCTAAAAAAAAAAACAAATAATATGGTATAATAACTCTCAGGTGGTGCTTGTATTAGGTATGATAAGTAATCTGAGATGATGCAAACTTTAAATTTATACTTTGAAGTATATAAGCTGATGATCATAGATTACATGGGAATCTGTGGGAACACTGTGCTGCTTTTTATTAGACTCAGGTACATGTGGATTTTGGGTATCTGCTGGTGGTCACAAAAGAGGTACGGAGGCAGGACTGTATATGGAAACCATACGGCAAGGTAGGAATCCTGCAAACACTGCACTGTATAACCAGAAGACCTATTCAATTTTCTGAGCTCAGTTCTTCTAGCCCTGAAATGCAAATAATAATGCCTGCCTCTATTTTTGTTATGTTAATTCCATAGTTATTTATTAAATATTCAGCATGGTAGTTACAACATCATGTCCTGTAGTAGTTTCAAGCATTCAAAAAGTTGAATGTCTACACAGGGGTACTTAGCAAAAGGAAAGAGGCAAAGAAAGTGAGTTCTGCCAAAGCACATCACTTTGTTTTCATTTCTTCTTTTGACAACTATACTGCTCCTCTAGAAAACCTACATACGAAGGCAGGTTGGACTGAAGAGACAGGATAGCATGGTGGTAAGATCCCAGGCCCTGTGGCCAAAGTTCCTGGCCTCAAGTTCCGGCTGCTTCAAGTCTCAGGCACGTGAGCCTGGCAGGTCATTTAACCTCTGCTGCCTTCTATTACTCCATCGCTCAGTAAGATAATCCTTATACCAGCTCCACAGGTCATCATGTAAATTAAATGAGTTTCTCTGGGTTAAGTGTTAGGTACAATGGAAGTATGAATAGCTATTTTTTTTTGTCAAATGGTACATTATGGAAAGACTGAGGTAATCTGTCATGTAATTTTCATCTGTCAGGAAATTTTTCATTTTTCTGTTGTGAACTGAACAAAACACAACATACCAGACAGACAGAGCACCTGGCCTCAGTTTTTGGTTGTAGAAGCACCGGCTTTGTGACTTTGAGCAAGCAGTCTCCCTGGCCCTCCAGCCTCCTCATATACAAAGCAGTGACAACAATAGGACTTGTACAGCGAAGTTATTATAAAAATTTAAGGACCTATCACAAGAGTGCGTGGTACATAAGGGTGTAACAATCATCATTGTTTTTATCTATTCACTGTAGTCTTGGTTCTTTTTCCACTGAAAAGAAATTATGTGTGAATTATCTATCAGTCTAGTCAGTTTGCACATCTCATGTGAGAACTTTTCATTAGTCCTTCCTAAAACTCATAAAGTTTTAAAACTTCAAGTGAGGGCTATGGATTTAGCTCATTGGTTCCAGTATCTGCCTTGCAAGGGTCCAGGTTCCATCCCCTGTAACCATATACCACAATGCTGGGGATGGAGACTCACGCCCACCAGCAGTCAGTAGCACACACCACATTGCCAAGCATGGTGACACGTGCCTGTATTCCCAGCACTCAGAAGGCAGAGGCAGGAGGATGCTGTGAGTTCCTAGGCTACGTAGTGAGCTCAGGGCCAGCCTGAACTCTAAAAAGGGAAAAAAGGGAGACCCTGTCTCAAAAAAAAAAAAAGTTAAACTATAGACTACATAAAGGTCTAGCACTGCTCTCCAACAAATAGCTGAATATAAATGACCTCAAAAAGTTTATTTTAGACTACAAATTTTTAAATATCTAAGGAAATTATCATCATTTCTAATAAAACATTCTATGTTTACATTGTACTAGCTAGGTATTTTCACATTCTTTTTTATTCACAACTACATAGTTGTATCTGAGTCTATTCTCCCAACTAGTGTGCATCTAAATATGTGTCTATTCTCCTGCCAAGAGATAAAGTTTGAATCTGCCTTACCCTCATTACTCTGTGGCACTAGAAGAGATTTAAAGTGATGCTCTTGAACTTTTGCCTCCAAACCTTAAGGGCACTGGAGTCTCCACTTCCGGGGCCTCAAGCGTCCCGAGAAGTGTAAGTCGCACATGGACATAACAAGGAAGAGGAGCAATTGCTCCACCTAAGAGCCTCACAGAGTTCCTGAAACCGACAGCTCGCCTCTAAGACTGAACACCAAGTCCCATCACATGGGCAGAAAACCTGAGGCCTAGCCCAGGCTGCACACAGAAATGTGGCAGGCAGGCCAGTCACTAGCAGGCGCTGACCCACTGGAGGCCACGCTACCCAGGCCCATTCCCCAAGCACAGCCTGCAGCTCTGAGGAGGCCTCTTCGCGGCTCGCGGTCCCCTCCTCCGGGCATTGACTTTTCTGAGTCCTCCTTTCTGATATACACAGTTCACGATTTTTTACTACTTGCTGACTAGGAAGTTGAGGGCCTAGATGTCTCTTTAATTTTGGAATAGCTCTGTCTCTTAATAAAAAAATTGTTCTGTCCTTTAGAAATTGTGTAAGATTCCTATGTATAAAATTATAACACTTTATGGGACAAGTCACATGCACCCAATTCCATCGAAGGAGGCTCTCTTCTCACACGCAGACAAGATTCTCAAGAGCTCTGAAAGCATCTGTCACAGGATGCACCTTTTCCGATTTCATAAAGCCCTTCTATTTCAGTGACAGGGTTGGCCCACTTTAAGTCTCCAGGAAGGTTTGACAAAGTACCTCTCAGCTGCATCGTAATCTGATTTTTCCTCCAACGCCACATTTTATAGACTGCAATTCCAGTCTAATTATTAAGACCATTTCTTACCTTGGGGGATTAATTTGCCAAGGGAGACTGGAGATGAAAATGAGGTTTATTTTTAAATTCATCAAACCTTGGCTCTTTAATTTCCTGTAAACCCTGCTTGGAAATAGAAAAGTGTTTTTCTTCAGCTCACCTCATTCCTCTCATACATCATCACGGGGACCTGAAGAAGCAACTCCTGGAAGTCTCCTTAACTATATCCGTGGGTGGATTTTATGTTCCACATGCTCACTAAACTTCCCACCACAACATATAGGGCCTTCTCCATGCAGGACCCAGAAAACAAGCACATACCCGACTCCAGGCCACCCTCCCCTCCTGGGTCCTTCAGCTTCCACTCCGATCATAACTGCTGGGCTAGGGCCCTGGCGCTGCATGAAAAATCAGAGTGGTGTAGACACCACTGAAGCGTCTCATGGCCACACACTCAGAATGACCAGTTCTGGTGCTTCTGGGCTGGTATCTGGGAAGCTGAGATGAACGCAAATGTCAAGGCCAGCACCAGTGCTGGCGCTGGCGCTGGCGCTGGCTGCTCGCTAAAGACAGTTAAGGCTGAGTCAGGAATCTTGATTCTCGCTGCCTGGGAGGCTATGTCCGAGCATGGTGCTTTCAGAAAGTCAGTATTTTTATCCGGAAGGTGGTTTCCAAGATCATGGCACAGCAAAGTCCCTGATGTTATTCAGCTTTGGGCCTGCAGCTGCACCGGGGCGAACTCAGACTTCTGTCTCTTCTATTCTATTGGGTGAAACTGTCAACCACAGACTCAGTTCAGACTTTTAAAAGTGAACGTGTAAGTGTGTTACAAAGTAGATTCTATCAATTTATAAATTAACAAATTGTAGCTATCTCTTACTTTAGCTCATATAAAATCTTGCATATTATTTAAAATGTCACCCTCAAGCTAATATTTGCTGAAGTCTCTGTGTTGCAGAATCCAGACAGGAAGTGTAAGGTGGGGGTCCTGGATCCAAAACTATCTGCTCACACAGTGCTCTGCACTTGGAGACAGTGAGCCTACCTGTGCTCAGCACACATCATCCTATTGCTCACACCTGCGGCACGTCACATGTTTTCACTCTCTTCCCTACGCACTACTTGACTGAGCCATTAGAAATGATGCCTGTATTTCACACATCTGTCCACAGGTCTGACCCCATGAAATAAGCCTCACAGAGATTTTCTAAAACAAACTCCAAGCAGAAGTGGCGCTTCACTGAAAGTAACATTACCAAATCCATCACTCTACACTACGGTTATGCCCACACTTTGGAGCTGGCACAACTGTGCCTGAGCAGACTTTTCTAAAAAGGGGGAATTACTTCTCTAATTGATTTTTCTTCCTCATTATGGTCACTTCTCCCCTCTTCATTGGTTTATAGGAACAGAGAAAAATCACGTGTTTGAATTATGATGAACTATGATTAATGTGAAAACCACAGACGAGTAACCAGGAAATATGAGTCAATAAACACCGTGGTTAACTGCTCCCATGCAGTCTCAGATCAGGGTGTGAATCCTGGCTTCCAGTGCTGAGCCGAGCCCATACAAGTTCTTGTAACTTCCTTAAACTGCTGTTCACATCCTGGCACACAGTGATGAAAACCTTGGTGACGGTATGCACTGACAGCCTCCTTAGCTTCTTTCCTACCTCATTGTCGAAAGAGCACAAAAAGAAACAAAGGAAAAGAACTAGGAAAATTATAAAGAAGAACTGTTGAACAGTTGCCCACAGGTGACAGCAGCAAAGACAGTTATAAATGTTTGCAGTGCATGGATAAGTAAGCTTTCTCATACATGGCATGCATCCCATCACTTCAGCCTGGCTGCACAGGGAAGACATCAGCTCCTTTAACTGGCCCCGGAAAAGCGTTCAGGGGATCGAGTCACTTGCACAAGGTGACACAGTTAGAAGGTAGCCGCTCTGTCTATCTGACTTCGGCCCAACACTCTCCTGTAGACTCTTAACGAGAAGCCCCCTAGGACTTCCGACATGCTGCGCTCCTCAGTGCTTTATCTTCGTCACTTCTTGTTCTGAGCTAACCTCTCCTCTCCTGAGCTGTAACCGCAGAATAGTTCAGGAACATTTCTTTTTAATTTACGCATTTCATTTTTCACAAATTCTTACTGATATAAAATCAAACAACACAAACATATAAAAATTTTAACTATGGGGCTGGTACTAGGGGTTAAACTACAGTGAGAGAATGCTTGTGTGTGCGAGGCCCTACATTCAACGCCCAGCTGCGCACGCACACTGCTAACCAGGGCAGACCAAGGGCAGAGAAACGACGATGCTAATGTGCGAATACTTCAGTCTGTCCAGCGGGCCTGCACTACAGGGCACACGATGCCATGGAAGATGAGTGGGGTAACCAGATGGTCTCTGGGAACATTCAGAGGCACTGCTTTCCATTCTCAGCCACTAGACTGTGAGAAGCATAGAGTGGTATGATCCGATTTAAACTTTAAACGATCATTCTCGCTAGTATATTGATTGCCACTTGTGAACTGGATTCCCTTCGACAGGCTACATTACTTTGCTGAGCTTCTGGTACCTCATTTGTAAAACTGAGACTAACATTATCTATTGCTTGGAGTTGACAAGAGGATTAACTGAGGCTATGAATAGAAAGTACTCTACACACTGCCTGGCACATAATAATTGTTCAAAAAAAAAAGTTCAACTAAATCACTGTAGCATTAAAATAATATTAAACAATAGGGCACAGATAGGTACATATCGCATCTTTTCTCTGGTATGAGAAAATAAAGATGTAAATGAGTTCTAGCATTGTATGTTATATATTGTGAAATAGAAAATGCTCAATGTGAAATAGGGTGAAGGGGGAAAATGCTGAGATTGTAACAAAAAAGTAAGGAAACAAATTTTATGTATATGGGGGGGTGGTAGGGTGGGTAGGGCTATGGGAAAAAATGAGAATTAAGTTGTGTCTTCTACTGGTACAAATCCCCATTATGGAGTGCAATCATGATGTGTATATGTAATGTACCAATAAAGATAAAAAAAAAATAATAATAATATTAAACAAGACTGTAATTCCCTAACCCCAATAAGGCAACATAGAAATGAAAATACCAACAAATTAGTTCTAATTCCCTATTTTCTAATACTCAGAGACTGGGTACTTCCATACTGAATCAACAGTGGGCGTTTTCTGTTCTCTGACACGCTAACACAGCTGTGAAGGACATGTATGACCATTACACTACTCACATGTCCTCTGTTACTCATCTCTGTGTTACCTCCAGGTCCCACACATCAGAAAGGAAGGTAAATGGACTAACAGACAGATGGAAAACCAAACTCTTGGTGGACACAAGAAAAGGAGGAAGTATTGCCAACTGAACTGTTTAACAATGATTTCTAAAAATAGTAGACATGGGAAATGTATGACAAAAAGTTCTCTGCATGTTTAATATTTCCTTTGAGGATTTACATGGTGTCAGACACCTTGCTGAACGTTGAAAAGATGCGGCCTTACCATGAATACTATCTGCCTCGCAATCTTCTTCATTAGAAACTCATTAGCAACAGGGTGAGATCCATGAATGAAGCACTTCTCAAATTTACCAACATCCTCAAGAGTAGGAGTAATACGAGCTCAAATTGCGAAACTGCCTGTATTTTTCTTTGGGCCAACAGCTGCTTCGCAAATCATGTAACTTGGATCACTGGCAAGCACGCTACAAAATATGGAGAAAGTTTATACGCAAGACTCCAAGCTTAGACTTAAAACGAAGATTCCCAAGAGTCGTGGAGACATCTGTGTGGTGGTTGGGCGTCTAGCTACATAAATTGTTTCTAAACATTTAAAAGTGTGTAATGAAGGGCTCGGGATTTAGCTCAGTTGTTCCAGTGCGTGCCTAGGAAGCACAAGGTTCCGAGTTTGATCCCTGGTAACTACAAACCACTCAGGCATGGTGGATCACACATATAATCCTAGCACTTGGGAGAATCCCAGAACTCGGGCAGAAGTAGGAGGACTGTTATGAGTTCAAGGCTTGCCTGGGCTGTACAGTGAGCTCAGGGCCAGTGTGACCTACAGAGGGACCCTGTTCTCAAAAAGAAAAAAAAATGTGTAATGGAAGAAAAGTGGTATTATATCCAAGGATAGAGGACTACAGATAGTTGTGAAAATATTGGTTCAATGGATAAATTTTGTAAAAGAAGAATTTTAGACAAAATAATATATCCCATTGGAGATTGTCCCACGATATACAAAGCATCTACCCACTACCTTATTTTGATCTTCACAATAACTTTCTTTAAAAAATGGCATATGTTATGTATGTATTTTAAAACCAAAACTTTGACATATTGAGTAGATGATTTGCTACAAAGTTTCCAAATCAGTAAGTGAAAAAACGAAAACTCTTACCCTTTTTCTCTGTAATTTTCTCCCACCCCCACACTAATGTGACATGCTACAAATGCTGAGATACACTAAAACTGAAAGCATTGCCATTTAGAAAGAGAAAGAGTGCAAGGTATGTGTAAGTGGCAAGTGGCATTACTGAAATTCTTCCTGGCACATTGTTAATATCCAAAGCATAAACACTAATATTGGTATTGTCCAAAGAAAGACAATGTTAAGCATAATTAATATTTATATAATATATTTATATAATAATTAATTATATTTGTATAATTATATTTACATTATATAATATAATTTACTAAATAATTATATAAGCATAATTCTTCTCTTATAATTAAAATAATTCTTATTCCCTGCCTTTAGATAATAATAATAAAGTTCTTCCATATTTATGTATTAAATTCTGTCCTACAATCTTTACATCATGAACTTTAAATTTTGGAAAAATCTTATAAGGTAGGTATTGACTAGCACCATCACAGGGGTAGGACAAACTGCAGAGTTAAGAGGTTAAGGAACTTGTTCTTGTCCATTTGACTAGTAAACTGGAGATCCAGGATTTATTCTTGGGTAGACTGGACCCAGTCACTTCTAAGCGCAACGCTACACCATCTCTTGAAGACCATACCTCTCCTCCAGCTCATTTCAGCGCCCCCACTGGATTCAACCACCAAAAAAAGACTCTCCAATGCAGATTAAAGATTCAAGCCTTTTCCATGGACGCGTAAGCAATACCAATCTGGGATAGCAGAGATACACTTCATCTTCAAAGTGCTAGAGGACCCATATGCAAAGTGCCTAGCCGAGAACCTGGCACAATATATGTAGCTGTCAATTACAGAGACATTTATGTGTCTGACATTATGCTAAGTGCTTTTCTACATATATACACATGCCATAAATGTGAAAATTGTGCTTTTTTTCTTGATATGTTGGATTCAAACCTGTTTCTTTGGAAATGAAGCTGGGCAATGGAGAAAATTATTTTTCCTAAAGGCAAGAGCTGTTGAAATAGTGGGCAAAGCAAACTGCTATGCACAGGTTGCACAGGATTAACATTACTCTGAGACCTGAACAGAACACAAACAGGCGAGGAACCAAGGAGACAAAGTTTTAATGGGAAGGTACTTCCCGAGACTTGCCACCGGCGCAAAGATTTCCTCTCCAGGGCAAAAATAAATTCAATGACAGCAACAACAAAACTTGTAAGTGTATATATATTTTTTCTAAATCGGGGAATGATAAATGAGTTCTCTTACTGAGCCCCTTTAAATGTCGTGTAAATCAATTTTACATTGATTTTTACCAAAACAAAATCTGTATTCACATTAATTTTTCAGACATCCACATATCGTGCAAAAAACACAGCAGATTAGTCCCCTTTGTAAAACTACAGATTTGCGAATCTGATTTCAAAATAATATTAACTCAATCATTTGTTCACAGGAATTTTTAAAGCAAAACCTGATGTATTTCATGCTAGAGGATATAGATATATATATAAAAAAAATAGGTCCCTCTGGCTGTGTAATTTCTAATCTGTAAGCAAATCTGATCCCAGAGAGATAAGCTATCCTCCAAGAACGTTCATGACTATGAATGTTTTCCTGTGTTATGAGGAAAAGATGTAGCAATGACTACCAGAAATACTATGTATGGAATTAGCCTGAGAAAAGCCACATCTTTTAAAAGCATGAGGGAGATTATATACTAGCCTATGTTCCTTCATAAATATATGTGTACTCAATTATATTCAGCGTCACTGAACCTCAGAGAAAGACTAGAAAACCAGGACAGCTGCTGAATCCAGTACATTATCAAAACAGACCTATGAATTTCTCCTCTCAATAATCCTTCAAATTCTTGTTTGACTAACATGTTACATCTAAATGAGAAAAATGTAGAGCTACTTAGAATAACAAAGAAGGGAAAAGGTCAGAAATGGAAATTGTATTACTCAGGCTTGGTCCAAGTTTCCTTGTACATCCTCCAGCCCGTGAGAATGCTAACTGATTTCCAAATTATCTGGCCTTGTATCGCTCATACCTCCTCTCTCCTCTGTTAGTGTACAGAACTGAACTGTCTGGCATTTGCCTGATTCCACTAAGAGGCCCGATCACCACCTGAAAACATGAATCATGCCTTAAAGACGCATCTCGACTAAAAGCCTGCAATGAAAAGATAATGCACTAACCTGTCTCCAGTTAATGGCAAAATAATGGATGCTTGTGAAGAAAACACAATGAAAGATAATCTCATTTCAGGGCTGCAAAATAAGAAAAGAGGCAGTTAAAACAATTTTTAAAGAAATATTGATACAGTACAGACATGAAGCTAGAGCATCTCCTTTAAAATTGCTCTCACTAAATGACCCGGACTTCTATTTAACAGACTCCCTAAGTAGATGCACCCAGCTCTGCTTAGTGTTACTGCCTAAGTCATCTTGGGTTCAGTCAACGCTTCCCAGCCCTCAGCTGCTCCCCCATGATGCACAGGGGCTTGTGTTTCGAAACAGACTGAGTGGAGTCTGAGACACACTGCGGGCAGATGAAAAATTCTTTCATAGAAAACACTTTCTGTCCTCCACGTTTTGCCTCCTCCCCTAAGAGTAGGCCAGTCCCTTCGTGTGAAGATCGCAGACAGGACTCAGGGCTGGAGCATAGGCAGCATGACATAATGACCCAAACTAGGATGAGAACCCATGCCAAAGAGGCCGAGAGGAACACTTAGCAAGTGCCATGGAAAACAGGAAGGAAACTAAGTAACTTTTTGAGGAGGCTTTTCCCATTTTCCAATTTCAACCATCATATTTCCAATCTGCAATTACTCCTCGCTCAGCTACATCTTTCAAACTTTAGGCACTAAACCCATAGCATGTTTTTTCTTTCTAGGATGTACTCTGCAACTACGATCAAGATCTGAAACTCAAGAAATGAAACAGAGATGTACAAACTGAAACTCTCTCTCCAGTAGTCACCCTGTACTCGACTGCTGAAGTACACACTTTACGACTACTTCAGCAGCTAAATTTGAACGAGGGAGCTACATAACCATAAGAGTTCTAACTTGCCGTCCACACCAAGTGAGAGTTTCACTTTCTTCAGATGTGACACTGACACGATCCATCACTTGAGATCAAAACTACACGACACTTGCTTCCCACAGGAGGATTAAATCAGAGAATTTATAAACAACCATCTATTTTGCTTTGACATTTAAGGATATAGGGCCCTGTTTATTTTTCCTTCCTAGACAGCTTTACATCAGACCCTGTGCAGAAATGAGAGCGCAATACTTGGCTTCTTAGCGAGGGCTGAAGCCTGAACACGGACAGGCATACATTTTTACAGGGATCACTTTACTGCTGCCAATAACCGAAAGCAAGGATTGCCTAGGCCTCTACAGATTGTTTGAAGTTACTTGCAACATGACTTTCAAAATGTTTTGATCATCCAAGCCTGTTTTACAGAAAACATTTGGGCTAACAAGACTGAAAGAAGCAATATTTAATGATACAGTTCCTATTCACGTCCTTTCCATTATCTTGATAAACTTCCATTTGCTCTCTGCAGTTTTTTCTTCGAGAAAGAAATACCACAAACATCAGGCTTCCCTAAGGTTATTTTTAAACAGGAGATGCCACTAATTTCTAGGTACCTCTTAATAACAGGGTAAGCTGGATTTCATAGCAGTAACGCTTTTTATAGAAGAGGAAGCCAGTCTTTCTTAGTGAAGCTCACTGCATATATAGAACAGTTAAATTTTAAAACAGCCACACACCCACACATTGTGTAAACACAAGTCATTTCTTAAAACACACACAAGTGCTTTTCTTGGGAGTGGGTTATTAACACATGTTCATCTGAAGTTTTCCAACACTTTTTTTTCTTTGAAAAAGAAGACCTTTACGAGCTAAGCATCTTGTGGAATGGAAAATATATGGGGATGCTATTAGTGTAAAATTTGTTTTTAATGTGATAAGTTATGAGAAAGCATAAATGAAATTCAAAACAGACTAAGATTCAAAAAGGAAAAGGCATTTGGAACAGTATTTGAAGAAGCTTCCTCGTGTGAGCCAAGTTTCTGCAGTCCAGATGAAAGAAACTCTGCAGGCCCAGCCCTTGTCTTGACGCCTTGCGTGTGCACACACTACCCACCTGGAGATGCTTAACGCTCAACATTTCGGTCAAGGTTCTCTCCCTCAACATTTCGGTCAAGGTTCTCTCCCTCCGTAAAGGGTTTCAGGAAAGGGGAGTCCTACAGTCTCCGCCCTTCCCACTGCCAAGAAAAGTAAAGTGGGGGAAATACCTCACAAATCTCTCCGTAAGTTGCTGGACAAAATTGAAAATTTCAATCCAGTTATTTGCTACACTTCCGGATCTGGAAAAAAAAAAGAGACAAAAATCAGAGAAAAAGAAAAGGGGAAGGGGGCGGGCGTGAAAGACAGGCCAACTTTGCCGCAGGAGGCGACCCAGCCTTCTCAGCACAATCGCAACGCCAGGGGTTAGAACTTTGGAAGTTGAGATGTCCGCCAACCCCGGTACCCTGTTCTGAGCAGGCCCCAGCTGTTCAAAGTACACGCACGACCTTTCTCTCGAAGCCAGAGCAAACCCCATCGTCGAGTTTGTCAAAGCTCCAGTGAAAACGCTGTGTTCGGGATAGAATCAGGCAAGTCCCCGGGTGTGGTGCGGGCAGCTGACAGCGGGCCGGGCAGGGTCCCGCGTGAGAGGCCCTAGGACAGGGGGCTTCCCGGGGACCCCCCGTCCCCCGGGCCCCTCACGGCCACGTCCTGCTCCGGCGCGTGGACCCGACAGCGCCGGCTCCCCAGGGCCAGCGGCGGGGCGCCCGCCTCCCCGCCTCCCCGCCCGGCCGCGGCCGCCCGCACTCACTTGTCCAGCACGAAGTAGAGGTCGAAGGCTCTGCGGCACGAGGGCTGCTCCTGCGCGCGCGGCAGCAGCCCGGGGCCACCCAGCGCCAGCAGCCACAGGCCGGCCAGCAGCCAGCCCCGCGCCGGGCCCCGCGCCGCCCGCATCGCGCCGCGCCGCGCTCGCAGCCCCTCGGCCGCCGGCCGGGCCCGAGCGGCTGGGGACGGATCTGCGGACGCTGCCCGGCCGCGCGGAGGCGGGGACGCCGGGGCCGCGAAGACAAAGGCCGTGTCGGCCCCGCGCAGCTGCCGGCTCCGGCCCCGGCCTCGGGCTCCTCCGGCTCCTCCGGCAGGCCGGGCGCCCGGGGCTGCGGCTCCTCCGCTCCGAAACTTTTCGAGCTCCCGGCTGCGCAGGCCGGCCTCGGGGCAGCTGCTGGGCGGCCGCTCCTCTCCCGGGAGTCCGCGCGCTCACGGCCGGGTGGTGGCCGGTCTGGGCCCCGGGCTTCTGCCGAGTTGAGCTGCACCGCCGCTTGGCGGACCGCGCGAGGGGGAGAAGAGTTCAGAAAAACAAATGACCTCCCGAAACTAAACACACCCACTGATCCGCAGGCCTGGCCTCCCTCCTGGCCAGCTGTGCTGGAGCAGCCGGCCCGCCGCTCCGAGTCCCGGGAGGGACGCGCCCTCCTCGGCCCCACCCCGCACACGTGGGCGCCGATGTTCAGCCCCGGGACTTCCTTTTTTGTTTTTGTTTCTGTTTTCGTTTGTTTGTTCCCCGTCACAAATCTACTTTGTAGCTGCAACTCAGCAAACCAAGGTGAGGGGAGGGAGAGAGGCTGGCTCCCTTAGGAAAAGGAAATAGTACCTCAAAATATGCCTTCTCAGTGTCACCCCCCCAAGCTATGGAGAATTTCATTTCGGACGTGATAAATGTTTGAGACAGATAGGTGTAATCTGATATAAAAGTCACATGGTGCGATAATATATTGAGATTTCGCCATTACCACGTACAACTTTTATTTAGGTTGCAGCTAAAAATGTTAACTTCGTAAAAACAGTTTCATCTTGACCACATCAGGCTGTCCTGGACGAACTGTTGCAGGGAGCTAAACTTTCCACTCTCTGTCTGATTCATTCTGGACTCTTCTGCCCCTATCCTCTTACCATCTCCTCCTGAGATTTCTGCCTAACCTTTGTCCAACCCGACTCTGAACTTTCACTTTCCCTGGTGTACCAGGGATGGACGGCAATCTGAGCCGCTGCCTTTTGTCATTTTAAACAAGGTCAGTGACTTATGGTAGAAAGTTCGCATTGTAACTTACTCTGTTCTAGCGTGTTTTCTGCTACTATGAGTAACTTTTCACTTACATTTCAGTATCTGCGATACAAATCAGATCTATCTGCTTTTCATGGATCAAAACTTGTCACATTAACAATTATTTCACAAGATTTATTGGGGACCTACTCTGTGCTGGGCATTGTTCTCCGGTAATGCACTGAACAAGACACCAAGTCCCTTCTTTTCTAAGGCTTGCAATCCGGTCTCCATTTTCAGTGTAATTACAACTAAAACGGAATGAGTAATACTACACATCTTTAGCAGTTATTATCGACTGATGCATGGTTGAAGAAAATTAGAAGGAGGAAAAAGGTCTCCTAAAAGTTGAGGCAATTAGTTTCAACTTCGAAGGGGACCAAAGGTGAGAAAAAAAATATTATAGACAGCTAAGTTAAGTGGAAATATTGTAGGCACTCAGACCAGGCTGAGCCCTGGAAAAAATCAGTACAGAAGATCAGAACTATACAACTGTGGCTGGAGGCACATCCGCTGAAGACCAGGCCTCAAGATAAAGATGGAATATCTAGGCCTATATACTCCCTAGAGGGATAAATGACATACTATGTTTGGTATTACCTGGTAGAGGTAGAGAAAATCGACATAACCAACAATCACCCAAGTAGGTGACTAGGGTCTCTTGGCTCATGTCTTTCCAAAAAAGGCCTATGATCTTTCCATATAAAACTACTGCATTCCTTGGCTCTCCATTATTTCCCTATTGCCTGACTGGCTATCCTTGTCATCTTATTGATCATAGATTTGACCCATGTTGTACCTTCCTAGTGATTTTGTTCTATAAAGCTCTCTCGTCTTTTCAGGTGACATGACATTCTATATAGAAGACCCTCAAAATTCCATTTAAAAACTTCTAGACTTAATAACCAAAGTCAATAGAGTAGCTGGATACATCAACACTAAAAAATTAACAATTTTCCTGTACATGAGTAATAGACTCACTGAGAGAGGATTTGAAAAAAGTTCTGTTCACATTAACATCAGACGAAAATGAAATACCTAAAAATCAGCCTAACAAAGGAAGTAAATGGCCTCTACTCTGAAAACTACAGCACACTGAAAAAAAGAGATGAAAGAGAATTATCAGAAAATGGAAAGATAGTGCTTGTTTTAGGGTAGAAAAAACCAATGTAGTAAAAATGTCCATTCTTTGACAACTGCTATACAGATTCAAAGCAATCCCAATTGAAATTCCAAGAGAATATTTTGCAGAACTATAGAACACAATTCAGAAATTCATTTGGAATTAGACAAGGCAGGGGTATCACAATCCCCAACTTGAAACTGCTCTAAAAAGCTATTGTGGTAAAAACAGCATGGTGCTGACAAAGAAACAGGCCTGAGGATCAATGGAACAGACCAGAAGATGCAGAAACAACTCCAGACATACTAAGTGAACTCATCTTGGAAAAAGGAGCCAAACATCCTTCGTGGAGGAAAGATAGCCTCTTTAATAAATGGTGCTGGAAAATCTGGCCAAAAATTAAAATTACACCTACATCTTTTACCATGAACTAAACTGAAATCAGTACAAATCACAGGTCTAAATCTTAAAACAGAAACACAAAACCTGCTGGAAGATAGGTTAGGTAGAACTCTTGAAGACACTGGTGTAAGAAAAGATTTTATGAACAAAACCTCCATAGCATGGGAACTGACGCAAAGAATCAACCACTGGAACTTCATATTAAAAAGTTTCTGCACAGCAAGAGAAACACCATCAATACAGTGAAAAGACAACCTACAATATGGGAAAAAAAAATTTACCAGCTATTCCAGACAAAGGACTATTATTTAGAATATATAAAGAATTTTTTAAAAATCAGAACCCCAAATTTGAAGACTCAATTGAGGGCCGAGGCTTTAGCTCAAGTGGTACCATGCCTACCTTGCAAGCACAGGGACCAGAGTTCAATTCCCTATACTCCCCAAAATAAATAAATAAATAAATAAATAAAGATGAATACAAAAATAGGCCTCTGACATGAGCATATATTTCTCAAAAAGCTAGAAGCAACAAATAAACATATGAAAAAATATTTAACATCACTCATTAGATGCAAATTAAAACAATGCTGAGGTTCCATCTCACTCAAGAAATCAACCAGTAACAAGTGCTGGCAGGGTGTGAGGGCATGTAAACTGGTGCCACCACTGTGGAAATCAAGGTAGAGATTCCACAAAAACTAGATTAGAGGTAACATTTGTCCCAGCTATTCCTCTTCTGTATGTTCTCAAAAGATATAAAAGCACCATAGTACAGCAATACATGCACACATATTTATGGTGGCACAATCTGTAATAGCTAAATCTCGGAAACAGCCAAAATGCCCATTAACTAGTGATTGGATTAAGAGGATTTTTTTTTAATAAAATGGAGTACTACATAGCCATAAAGAATGATTAACTAGAGATATTTATAGCTAAATGGGTTTACCTTGAGGCCAGACTGTTAACTGAAATAAATAGGATACATACGTGTAAATATCAAACTGTTTCTCTGGTGTGAGAAACTAAAAGTATAAATGAGGAGTGGTATGTACAACAGATATTGTGAAGTAGGAAGAAAATATTCAAAAGGGAACAGAAATGGAGGGGCAGAGGACTGAAAGAGATTTTTAAAAGGAAGTATAAAACAGAAACAAAGCTTTTGTGAATGGGAGGGATGGAAAGATTCAAGGCAAGGAAGGAGGATGGGAAAAAATTAAAACCAAGATGTATTATGTAGAGATACAGATCCCCAAAGATGACTATTATCATAATGCGTAAGTAAAATATACCAATAAACTTAATGAACTGGAAAAAAAATACAAGTTCCCTCAGTAATTGGGGTCTGTGGCAACTCAGTCTCCAGGTCCCCACCCATCTCTCTCTTAGGAGGTATTTTTCTCAATAAATTTCCCTACTCTTAACTTCTGCTCTTCCTCAGAATTTGTTCTTTGATATTGGAAACCGGAACTCAGCATATGAGATACCTAGCAGGTTGGAAGTTATATTATTTCCCCTCTGTCACTTGGAAGTTCCACCGAGATGATTAGAAGAGGTGAATTAAGAAAGCCTTGTCACTCACCTGAATGACTGATGCCTATCTACATTTCACTGGACCAAATATAGTATGTCATTTACTCCTCAGGGAAGTATGTAGGCCTAGATATTCCATCTTTATCTTCAGGCCCGGTCTTCAACGGATGTGCCTCCAGCCACAGTTATATAGTTCTGACCTTCCGTACTGATTTTCCAGGGCTTAGCCTAGTCTGACTGCCTGTAATATTTCTACCCAATTTAGCTTCTATAATAATAGGAGACATATCACTAACTGTAACTCTATCTTCATGATGAAGTATTTTAAGGTCATATTTATTGGCCTCTTTTGTCTTTAAGTTACTGACTCATTGCATGCTCTATTAAGAATCTACTTTCTAGGCACAAACAAAAGCAAAATGCCTTGAGAGTAAAACATTGTTCCTCGATATTACCCAGCTTTCCTATAATTTTCAGTTTCTTTGTCCACTCAGTTTTCTGTCCTGACTGTAAGGCCGATAGATGTGCCTGACATACCACTGCTTTCTTCACTATGTGGGTAGTGAATTCAGTCTAGTTGCAGAACTTTTTGTATTTCACTCACTACAGAATGATCCATAGAGGCAGGAAGTATCCTCACCTACCCCAGATTGATAATAAACTAAACCACACAAACACACACACACACACACACACACACACACACACACACACACACACACGATATTTGTGGGAAGTTATCCCAATTTATTCTAGAACATGGGACTTTCGTTGCTAAACCTGGGACAGTCTCTCCCTGGGAGAGTCCCAGGCAAATCAAAGAGCTGGTAATACCATTTATAAGCAATAATGAGGGGAGATGCAAGCAGAGAAGTCTTGAAAATCTGTCCAGGCTGTGAAGAAGGGAGAGTAAAGTAAATATTTGCCCTTCTTCCCATCAGGGAGAGGACACTGAGCACTGTGTCAGCTGGAGTCCAGCCAGTGAGATTCCAGACTGCCCTTTGTACTGTGAAAATCATGCTGGGACCCTATTATATTTTGAACTTTAATTCAAGAGTAAAAGTCAATACAGAGAGAAAGAATAGAAAGTGGAGATTTAGACTGAATTATCTAGATCAATTATATTAAAATATTTCTTTTATAAAAGTTTGGATTTCTGATGATATACATATTTGGAATATATCATTTTTTTCTATCAAAATGCTAATAAACCTCAAAACATCCCAGATACTGACACCTGGCCATGACTACTTCTCTCCTTGTCATTCTCCCTTTCTTCTACATGCAGAGCTCCTAGGCACTTACGTTCAGTTTTACGCATTTATGTATTTATTTGTCAATATTTATTGAACAGAAGTTTACTAGTATATAGTTTGTATCTAAATACAACTATTAGACTTCCTGCTTTCAAAACATTTGCATTTCCGACGGATGGTTAAGTTATTTCTATCTTCCCTTCCCAACAAATAACAAATGAAAAAGACAAGTAACAATGAAGAAAAACCAATGTTGTACCCTTAGCTGTGAAGAGCCATAGTCTTTATTGTTATACTTCGTCCTCCTTGTCTGGCATCCGCATTGACAGCGATGACTCTCCTGAAGTCCAGTGCCACGCTGGAAGTGATTCAGACTTGTATCAGATGGGAAGTGATTCACGATCTGATACCCATAGTGATTCAGAGGAAGAAAATAAACCTTTACTACTTAAAGGTGATGGAGCCTGTTTTTATTTTATCAGGTATAGTCATTAAAGAACTAAATATCCCCTTGTCTGAATTACTTCCTGAGAGTGAATAAAGCGCCTTTGGAAGGAGAAGTTCCTCCATTTTAATGTCTGTGCATAACATGAAACATCATTCTATGTCAGAGAATTATTACGAACATCTTCACTCAAGACCAGATGTGTTTATCAGAGCCTGAGATTAGATCTAGGAGCTATATTGGACTCCACTTTCAAAAGCAGAACCTAGGAGAGACAATAGGAGCGTCAATAATCAGAGGGAAGATCGAATCATGATTTGGTTAGTTGTGTGCTCCTTCTCAGGGGCGTCTTCCAGACTGGACAGGAAATGAAGAAGGATTTTACATTAAAGGTTAAAAAAAATGTAATGTTCTGAAAGAAGTACTCTGCTGTGTGAGTGGGAATCAATGAAGTAAGCAAGGAAATACACTCTGCATGAAAATCAGACAGCTAAGAAAGGAGAGGGTGGTCACAAGGCCAACGGCGGCCATCTTTTTTACTCCTGTCTGACGTCAGCTCCAGGCCATCCTATCAAAAGCCTGCTTGATCTTGTGCCAGATCACATTCTCTGATTGGTACCAGGTGAGGGGACTCGGGGCTTTGAAGCTGTTCTGTACATGTGTCCTATCCCTCTGTGATTGACAGGTCACACCTGCTCTCCCAAGGCAGCTTCCTTTATTGTAGGGTAATTATGTCATGGAGGAGGAAACTACAACGACATCTTCCTAAACATTCATGCCATGCCAAATACTTGGAAACTACTTTGCTACAATTCCTCTCATATACAAGGCCAGGCCTTCCCAAGCCAGCTCTTGCTCAGCTTAGTATCTTGGACTAAGTCTTATAATTGTATCCCTTCTATCTCACCTTCTCTTATAACTGCAAAACAGGTTAGCACCTTAATGTTCAACAAAAATTCGTGTTCTCTGCTCAGGAGAAACTATGATAATAATCATTATTCCCTCATACATACGTACTTTTAGGTCTTACCTCACTTTCTCCTTGATACCATATTGCAGAGGTCAAATGCTACTTATTCTTTTTCATCTCTTTCATTTCCTTATTGAGCAATTCAGGACCAAAGACACAACACAGAACCAACCGGATGGCTGTCAGAGTGGAGGACAGGTAGTTGCCCAGAGCAGAGTGCACGGATCGGAGCAGACTGATGAGAGAGTGCCCAGGGCACGGGACAGGCAGCCTGGCAGAGGAGCTAGAAGTCCGAGGGGGTGAGAAAGCTGTTCCCATGGGGAGAAGCAACGAGGTAAGGGGGAGGCTAGAACACTGAGGCTTCTGACGATACCGAAGACAAGAACTCCTGTTGAGTGAAGAAGCCCCTTTAGGACTGCTTGGCCCTCGAGCCCAGACTCATCCATGGTTCATTCTAGTGCACAGCATGAAGAGAGAGGCCAGAGCATCTACCTTGGAGGACAGCAATTCTGGGGTTGTCAGAGAATAAGGGAGTGAGGAGAGGGGTGCAGGACAGAAAAGCCAGGCCTTGGGAGGGGACCTCGAGGCAGAGAGGGAAGAGTGGCGTTTGGTAAGCCATCCGCAAGCCAGAGGGACTAAGCAAATAGGAGCGCGTCCACCGGTCTATCCGGGTCGGAGGCAGCTAGGCACATTGTGGGAGCCTGACTGGAGGTGCTGGAGTGGCAGGCATGTCAGGCTCAGGGAGAGTGACAGAATCTGCTGGGGAGATGACAGCGGTGAAGAGAAGTAGTTCATTTAGGGAACATATTTGTCTCTTTGAGAGTCATAAGAAAATATCATAAATTGCATTGTTTATAAGAAACAAAGCCGGGGGCCGGGGAGTTAGCTCAGTGGTTCCGGTGCCTGTCTTGCAAGCGCAAGGACCCGGGTTCGATTCCCCGGTAACCACGTAACAATACTGGGCGTGGAGACCCACACCCAGCAGCAACCAGTACCACATACCACAGTGCCGGGCATGGTGGCTCACGCCTGTAATCCCAGCACTCGGGAGGCAGAGGCAGGAGGATTGTGATGTGAGTTGGAGGCTGAGCTCAGGGCCAGCCTGAACCACAAAGCGAGACCCTGTCTCAAAAAACCTAAAAAAAAAAA